>LOND01003007.1:24451-49860 GCA_014220965.1 Paragonimus kellicotti | reverse complement strand
TATATATATATATATATATATATATATATATTAGCAGCAGCAGCAACAACAATGAGCCTGACCGAAAGGTATTGTGGCTCGGGCTGCCGCTCACCACAACAGTGACGTGGAATATCCTAGAAGAAAACGTTATTAAGAAGGTTGAAAATTAATAAAAGAAGTCTAAGCGAAGAACTAGAAATGGTATGGATGCAGGTACGCCATTGACTGCGACACACCGCCATCTCGGATAGCGTCTCCAACCAGCGGTTTGAGTGATCACGAGGACCCCATCCAGGCAGGCGACACCTACCCACTTTACTCAGTGGAGCAGTCAGGGTTTTCATATTTCGTGACCACGTTGTCGCTTGACCACCACGTGGTTTCACCCAACTGTTGGTGGTCTCAGTATATAATGTCCGGTACGGTAAACGCTCAGCTGGCATACGGAGTACGTGACCTAACCATCGCAGGCTGTGCAACGTGAGTAGTTGACCGATCGATCGCGCATCCCGAGCGTTCCGGAATACGCGCCGGCGAACTGCCGCATTGCTCACGCGATCAGTCCACTTAATGTGGGCTAATTGGCAGAACGATGGTCAAATACAGCAAGCTTGTTGATATCTTCCTTGCGAACAGGCCACGTTTCCGAACCATAGAGCAAAACAGAACGTACACAAGCATTATATACTGTTCGTTAGGATCTTTCACCTGACTCGAACTGGGCAACTTGTTCACCAACGCCTTCTGGTAAGCGTTCTTTACACCCTCATCGCTCGAATGCCAGTTAATTACCTTGCATTTACGAGCGTGTGTCCTCTGGGTAAATGACAAAACAAAACGGGCACGCACAACAGCATGGTCCGAGTCCAGGTGGTTGCTCCAAAAGGCACGACAGTCCTTAACAGAGTGGCGCCACCTGTAACTGACTGCTATATGATCCAACTGTGTCCACGGCTGAGAAGCACACGGAGGTCTCCATGTAACAGTGCTTCTTCCTGTGTTGAAATGCGGTGCTCGAAATATAGAGACCATGGGATGCACACAGCTGCAGCAGTCTGTCGCCATTGTCAGTGCGTTGTGCCCGGACACCAAACATACCTCCCAGCCGCTTCTCGTCCGGGGAAAGCAGCAGCCAGATATCAGAGTAAATCTAACTGGCGGCGTCGGACATCATTAACGAGCACGTATTCCAACAGACCTGGTCAAGGTCCGAAAATAAGAAGTCATTTGCGATCACCCGGAAATGAAATTGGAGTGAGCGAAACGTTCAGATAATGAGATCGTTAGACACCCGGAAAGTAACCAAGCAGCATGATTCGACTGGAGTGAGTGAAACGGTGGACTAGGTAGACGAGACCAAGTGAGAACAGCTCACGAGGACAAAGTGATACCTGCGTCAAACCATACAGTCATACAATCGAACATTGGCTACTGAACTGGCACTCGCACCTGAAAACGATAACCGAAGACGGTTAAGCTTTCATACTAGCCCAAATTGAAAGATAAAGAGCAATAAAAATAATCATATGTGCTTTATACTCAAAGTGGCAGTCATGGTCAACAATAATTTTAAGCCAGTGATCGAATTCGTAAATCAGTCATACAGTAACCACTGCTGTACTGATTTAAAGTCGGCAGGTGCATGTGCCAAGGCCATCCATGATGGTGCCGTATGGCAGCCAGCGAATAGTTTCGTTTGTCAGGGTCGTTGGACAGGTGTAAACGGAAGTTTGAGCAAAGTGATCAACAATCACAGCTCAGCCTCAGGCACCGGTATCCACAGAAGGATGCGAACTATTCCACTAGACAGCGTGCGTATTCTACATAAGTACGTACCGTTCTAAGCTCTACTAACGAAAGACGCTCGCTGCACGTGCACGATGGAGTCATAATGGTTGTAACGAAGCTGTCAGACAACGGATAGCCAAGGGTAGCAATCTGAACAACTAGGCACAAAACATGAAAACGTATTGATGATTTAGCTGTCTCGATGAGGTGTCTCGTACACTAAGCCATACCAAACTAATCTACAACAATGAGGTGGTGAGCAGGCCTGTGCACTGCATCGATCCAGAAGACAATATTGAATTTGACTTTTGTTCTGCCAGATGCAACAATGTCCAACAGACCAAAGGGGAGGGGGCGGCAGTCAGACGAAAAGCAGTTGAACTCACAACTGTATGTTGCATTACTGACCGTATAGGATCCTTTAGACAGTGAGGCACTATCCTATGGACATACAACGGAAATATCCTTACAGCTGCGACACTGCTGTCTTCCGATTAAGAAAGAAGGGGGTTAGAAAAGGTACCCTCGAACAAAGGCACTCCGATCGCCCAACGGTTGTTCGTGACCATCGGCGTATTATCGAATGTGGGCGAAAGAATTCTGGTATCATTGAAAGATCCGATATAGCCCCAAATCCATCCACTGCGCGCAGCAGTGCTCAGAATCAGACATCAATGTCTTATTCACTGCGCCCTCGGGCTAGGCAAGCCTCTCACTGCCAAGTGAGTCAGACTGTTGAGTCACTGACTCCGGATAGTATGCCCCAAGGAAAAGTTACCTCTTATTGCCTCATGGGTCAGATTTTAGAGTCAGAGACTCAGGATGGTGTCCCTCAAGTCAGTCCACTTCGATGGTATAAATGACCCGGAAGCATCAGAGGTTGCCGTTACCCTGATAGACCAGTCCGCTTACTTTTATCTTCTCCCTCTGCTGATAGTTCTCCCCTCTTCAAGCCAGCACATTCGGTAAACATTGATGCTTTTAACATTCGAATTTATCAAAAAACAGGTCAGCCAGCTGCTCTATCGAGCATACTCTCGAGTTGGGAACTGGATATATGCTGTGTCCCAGAAACGCATTGTCACGTTCTTGATATTGCCCCTTACTTGAATTCGCCATCAAATAATGCTATGGGTCAGCGATTCTTACTCAGAGTTTCTGGTGACGATGAAGCCGAATCTTGTGGCCAAGTTACGATGGGGATCGTGGTAAGCTCTAAGGCAGAGCAGAAACTGCCCGAATGGACTCCAGTTAGTGGTCGCTTGTATGTCGCCAGTTTTAGCACTTCAGCCAAACCAGGTCGACACAAACAGGAAAGACTATTTATCTGTCATATCTGTATATGCCACAAAGGGCAACAGTTCAGATGATGTCAAGAACATTTTCCCTGATGTTCTCCTTGATCTTCCGAGACAACCGAAACACTCCGACAGCGTTGTTGGATGTTGATATGAACGCATAACTCAGTCGTCATATTGCAGAGTGGCATGTCTGGTGTCCGTGCACGGCGCATTGACAATGGCGATCGGCTGTAACAGTGACGCTGATCGAGTGGTGTATTTCAACTAAAACGACGGCGATATGTCATTTGGTGACCATTCTATGCAACTCAACCATGGATGCAAATTGATCATATCGCCGTCGGCTAGATGCAGCGCCACTTCATCAGAAGTTATCATTCATTTTGGAGTGACCACCTTGACTCACAATATACCGTGGTTTGCCCCACTAGTGGGCCGAAGGATCAGGACCTTTTTATGGTTACGGGCGCTGTCAGACATGAGACAACACCGAAAACATTGATGCCTGTGTGGAATAACATAATATATAATATTGTATAACACATAATACGACAGTATATGATCCCGGCACAATTCGCAGGAAAACAGAGGACATATTCGTATATTCGAGTTGTAAAAAGTCCTCCAGGCAGGAACCACTGATTAGGAGTCTGTCACAGTCAACAACACCTTTAACCACAAGAAAGTTTCCGGATCCTTGGATCGTTGACGGATGCCGGCATCAGTGTAACTCGTTTCAAGTACCGTGTCAAGTCGCCCGTATAACGTCTGTGAAAAGTATCCACGTCTCCAAGTCTACTCCATTTTTTTACCCGATTCACGGTTTTTATTTACAAACCAAACTGAAATTCCTTAGACAGGAAATGCCGACAAACGGAAGAATCCGGAGAGATAAACGGAGGGTGCGACTGGAGTGCAAACCAGATCAAATGGTCTGTACGAAAATTTCCATTAGGAAGCCGACTACGTACAGTTGATGTTTAAAAGAATGTAGTAGAGGGGTGAGTGTTCACGGAACCATCGGGCTTTTTGTCTCGAACTTCCTAATCAACCGTATTTTGAGGACACAACAGTAGCAATCCAGGCTGAATAGAGCAACAATTACGTGTCTGATATAGAGGCGGAAGAAAAATGAATACAACAAAACCAAAACCGCTGCAACATGCGAGTACTGCTTACTTTTTCGAATCAGTTACGGCCATCCGAGCTCTGGAAAAGTCTAATGGATACGTGCAGGCGACACAAGTGGTTCCAGCCATACATCCGGCAATGAGACGTCGAAGTCGAATGTCTCTCGGTCGCCTGGAGAGAAATGGATAAAAATGAACCGGCGGAATCAAACTGTTCATCTGTTCAAAACAGATATCACCAGAAAGGCTGCATACTAAAAGCTAGCGCGAGCTCTACGATTCAAACAGAAAATTTGCGCCCATGCAACATAATTGCAGTCGAAGTAGACCACCGACATGAATGGCGAACACAGGATTCATGGTAGTAAATTTGCGTTCTATCAACCGATTGTTGAAGTTTTCTGGCGGCTCAACGGAGTCAACTTTGTGTACATGTGAAACGACGAATTAGGTGACAACAAGTTTCAGAAGAGTACGAGTCAAAAGTTGCGAAAACTGCTAAAACATGTCAAGATTACAACCAGTTACGAACAAAAAAAAGAAGGTTGGATGGATCGTTTCGAACTGGATCTTTAGTCAGCTTGCCCGTAAGAACAAATCCGGATTGAACAATTTTGATGTTGCACATGATTGAGGTATAAATATCAGGACAGCTTCTTCGAGATGAGAACCAAGAGTATTCCAGCAATAGAATACCGCCACATAATCAATGGTATATGCAGCAGGAAGACTAACTGCATCAGGGGGGCGCGTTCAATGTGAAGTGCACAACTCGTGTTTCGTTTGCATTCAAGCCCGTAAGCAATGTATCAATCCCGATAATTACAGGATAGCTCAGTGAAAGTGGCGTCGACTGTCAAACACGGGGTTCTGGTTTCGAGCCCAGGTCACAGTAAGTGTTACCGTGCAGGTTTAGATAACCCAGCACTATACAGCCTACCTATGACTTAGTACGTGACACGGCGATAAACTCATTGCGGTGTCAAAGTTTGAACCACATGCAAGTAAGACGAACGTTAACGACCTCACACTAAATTGAATCAAACACCTGAACGTCTGGACAAAACCTCACCGATACTCGCATTAGTGATTACCTGAGGAAGCATAACAGGGTATAGTCGCATGGTTAACTTTAGTCGATAACCAAACAAGTCAGGATTTTCCATCTGACAGACAACTGGAACAGTAAATAACCAATATAACAAATAGTGAGTACTAAGTAGTTGAGCACTATAAGTAATGGTCAGACAAACTTTATTGCTCCCAATGTGCTGGATTTCGAAGTTTGCGCCGTTAAAAGCAATGTCCATGATGGGCTGGTTGATAAACGCACCTAATGAAAATTACAGATTAGCTAGAAAAACTCACATGTGGGACAAGTCCGACTGATCGATACCTAGAGCGTGTTTGTAACGCTCATGTGCAGAATACTGGATAGCCGCATAGGGGAAGATACGGGACAGAGTGGCTGTATTACCTCGCCAAAGACTCAGAAAGCCTGCTTCATGGAACGAATTTCTTAGGAAGCGATATAATTCTCGGACAGTGAAGCGTCGTTCAGTGGCTAGTCGTGAAGAGGAAAAAGATAGAAAATAAAATTAGAACAGTACCCGAAAAGTGAGTGCTTACATTGAAAATTAATCTTAGCGCGATCCAATGGAGCAATAACCGTCTTGGCCACGGAACCGGCTAAACCGCCAGCTAGGAGGTTATAACGAAATGAAGTCTTTTCAGAAGGTTGTTGATCCTAGATGAACGGAGAAATACATCACGCTTACCACAGTTGCAGAGGTTACCTCGAGTGAGTTATGATCTTCGGTCATTTGAGCAGCAGCCCAGTTAACGAGCTGCCAGAATGAATCCTTGAGGTGATATAAAACGAAATGCACGAGGTAGTGTATACCTCTACCTGAAGAGAAAAACAGAAAACGATAACACAGTGAATAGTAATGGTCACGCCATATCCAGTGGTCATGTGGAAAAAAGGGAGCTTATGCAAAAACAATCTTAGCTAAAGCACATTAACAAACATATTTCTTCGACAAAGAATAAAAGGCCTTATAAGAGCTTATGAGATGCACTCGCGGTTTCCAAATGTCACCGTCACACCGGAGACTACATAAGCCAATGAAAAGACGGTCAGAAACTAGACGAGATGATAGTGTCGCCTGAGCAATGTGCGTTTACACGAGCGCTGGCAGTTGAAAATGTTTATTTTTTCATCCATAATCTCCATCATCAATAGTTTAGCCTGATGCACGTTAGGTCACAGCCTAATCCAAAGCTGAATGCGAGCACATTTCTGCATGAACACCAGCATGGTCATATATTCCAGAAAGTAGGTCAGCGCCACAATGACAATGAATCATTCAACAAGTAACAAGTGACTTTCAAAAGTGTTGCTTAAATCTGATTCCTTGCTATATCTGTCGGAATGTACTGTCTGAAACAAAAGTAGTGATGCGACGAACAACTGTTGTGGCGAATTTTTCCTCAGCCAATGGGATTACATCAAAATGTGTCATGAGACAAACCGCAAAATCCATTATATGGTAGTTAATGCGTGACATTATAGGCAACATTAGAATTCATACAGGTTCAAGTTGAACATCACTCACATTTGATCGCAGCTTTCGCATTCAGATGGACTTTCCAACCAAACCCCCGACTACTCATCAGAAATTTATACAATTGGTTAAACCTGGGTCGGCCGTTCACTGGACGCGACGTCAAACAGGCAGGGGTAGATGTGTGTGTATGTGTGTGTGACTAGACCGGTCCGCAGTACGTTAACACGTAACGGAACAAGTGAATTGAAATTCTGTTCCGTCCATTGCAAAGCACAACATGGAAACAGGTCACGTTGTTGACCCCGTCAATCCATTAATCAACCGGAATCCGAAATTAGTCACGTGCCACAACCCAATGCTAATCAATACTTGCCGTCCGAACCTGTGTGTGTATAAGCTGTAGTCTCAGGCAACTTGTCTGCCTCGGAACTGATAACAGACTTCGTGTAAAACGCGGGTCAGTATACCAACACCCGAACAGAAATCCGGCGTCTTCGATCGCGAAACACCTAATCGCAACAGGTCATGTGGTTGACCCCGTCACTTCGTTCATGGTCCTATTGCGCAATCGCAACCCTAGGTTGTTGGCGTTCTCCGAGGCATTGTTGATCAAGCGTCACGCACCGGCCCTCTGTTGGCAAAAGGTGCTGACGCAATCAATTTCGTTACCGTGGCAGTGAACCTTTGATTGCACCCATGTGATGTTCGTTCATTTCATTGTTTTGTCCTTAACCTATATAACCGAATGTTTTATGTAATCGACTGATGAGAATAAACGAAATGCTTGCATCTCATAATGTATCTTCTTACCGTCTTGATGAACTGGACAAAGGGAGCTCAATGTTTCAAATAAAGTCCAATGGTTAACCGTTTCTAATGTTGTTGCTATCCCTATACCCCATACATTCTAATGTTTGACGTTCGTGACTGAAGACAGTAAATCGAAATGTTAACATCTCGCGATGTCTTCTTTTGTTATTGATGGACCGTGTCACTATAATAACTTCAACAACTGTGTGCTCATCAAACACAATCGGGTTTAAAGGCTGACATCTGCAGCATCGAAAATCTGCTCGGACGGCGTAGTGAATCAAGAAAAAAAAAGGAATTCCAAGCATGTTAAGAGAAACTGGAGTGTGATTGCCAAAATTCTACACGACGCAGTGTGCACAGATGAAAAGAAAGCAGCGTTCATAAAACTTCCGTTTGATGAGGAGATTACAGTTGACCAAGTTAATCGTTGCAACTACCGATCGCTCGGACGTATCTTTCTAGCGGCAATCTAATAAAGCCAGTTCAGGTTGCTCGATCGTCTCTAAAAGAGACACGATAACTGTCCTGTTAACTCCAATCGATAACCCCGCGAAAGTGGTTGAGCGTTCACATATGATAATTCGGTCGTGCCTAATGTGAGGTCAATGGCGCAGTGGTCAACACGGTTGCCTCATGAAAGCATGGCCGGAGTTCTAGTCCCGGCAGTGGCAAGGATATGCACTACTGACGAGCTCTAATGAGAGCGAAACTCGAGTCTAGTGCTTCTTTTCGAAAGGGGCCGACTGGAAAGTCTATGGGAATGCGAAGGCTGCGATCAAATGTGAGTGATGTTCAACTTGAAATTAACCAAATCCCGACTACTAACCAGTAAGGCTAGTTCACTACAATGTCGATATTGCGATTGAACCTGAAAGACAAGTTACCAGTCCACGATCAGTCGATGTTCGCCAACTGGTTTTCATGCTGCTGGTGCACAGCAACACCTGTCATGAAAGATCAAGGAACGCCACTCAGGCTGGGTTAGAAACCGTTGCGGAAAACCATTCATTAGCACCACTGTCGCAAATCTCGTCGATACTGACCATTGCACAGACGTCACCGAGCGTTCATCACTCAACATTAGACAGTCCGCCAGCGCATTTTAGCGGCCGGTGAAGTAACTACGACATGTGCAGCTCACCATACCACTCGCTGGCTAAATGGTTGTCGTATCTTCCTTGAACCCGTCAGGCAAAAGTTGTCAAAACATAGCCTACGAGACTCCTTTGAATTCATCAATACAATCAACGGACTAAACCTAACCGGACAACAAATGCTTTCTCTGGACGTATCATCCTTGTTTACAAATGTTCCACTGAAAGAGACGATAGACTATTTGTGTGACTATATTGTGATTAACAACCTAGATGTCCGTATACCTCCACCAGAACTAAAACAGCTATTATACTTTTGTACTCATAACATACAGTTTAAATTCAATGGAGAACTATATCGACAAACAGATGGCGTGGCAATGGGATCCCCATTGGGGCCGTTGTTTGCAGACATCTTCATGGCGAAGCTTGAGAATGCCCAGTTAGAAGAAGCCATTCGTGGATTTAGTGTTTATAAGCGATATGTGGATGATATCATATGTATAGTTAGCGGATATCCTAGCCTATTTTCAACTCGGCCCACACGAACGTGACATTTACACTAGAAGCTGAGCGTAACGATCAACTAGCCTTCCTGGACGTACTCATCCGGCGACGTGCTGATGGATCGATTCAACGTAAAATCTATAGGAAAGAGACCTGGAATGGACAGTATATCCATTTCAGCAGCTTTGTCCCTCTAAGGCAGAAAAGAAATCTCATAAACTGCTTGACTAATAGAGCCATGAGAATATGTACACAGGATACAGTCTCCGATGAACTATCGTTCCTACGCACACTGTTCTTACAAAATGGCTATCCAGAGCGTTTTGTAGACAAGACTATGCAACGTCGTGAGAAACAGGATAAGATGACCCGATACGCTGGCCGAAACAATCACTAAGAGAACATTCTATGTTGCCAAATTACGTGTCTGTTTCAACTCCACTCCAGTATTGTGTTTACGGTTAAAGTGCCCGTTTCTGCGGCTTCCTTTTGTGTATACTCATTTACTTGTTCCTGTGGAACTAGTTACGTGGGTCGCACGACCAGGCGCTTATCTGAACGTATTCGTGAGCATCATCCAAGTGGATCAGTAGCGGAGTCACCAAGACAATTACCAGCGCAATTGTTGCACACCTCGTTGATACACATCATACTGTCAACCTGGACTCCTCTTTTCGTCCGATTTACCGAGTCAACGCCGGTCACTCAAAAGCTGTCAGATGCCGAATTTTGGCCACAGCTGAAGCGATCGGAATTCGATTAAAAATCCACCCTTGTGCGCACAAAAGCGCTTTGTTCAGGCGTTGAAGTTGCCATGGCCAACCACCCACACCACGACCGATCAAAGCGTCATGGTTCCAGTTGCGTCATAATTGTGACGTAATCGTATCAAAACGTTGTCTCCGTGTGCCAATGACGTGTCTGACCTCACTTGAACTTGTTACTTGTTTTTGTTCGTTTCGCCCTGACAACCCTGTTTCATATAAATGTTATGTAATTAGCCTGATGATGAATAACCGAAAACGAGCTTGTTCGCTACACTATTTGTTTTCTGATAACTACGGTCTGACGATGCCACCTTGATTGTTTCAACGATTCGAATAGCCCCATGAGTTCATTAGAAGTAAAAAGGTGTTTTGGCGAACAGTCTGTTTTCGGTTATTCATCATCGGGCCAATTACATAACATTTTATATCATCATGGTTGTCAAGCGAGCAAAATCAAAGCAATTAGTCACAATCAGGTGATTAAGTTGACCTCCGGAGGCGTCGAGTCGGTAACGGGAGGCCATGGTAACCGTAGGGCCTGTACAAATTTCTTCTGAGCGCACAACTGTGGATTGCGCAACCGAATTCCGATCGCTTCCGCGGTGGCCAGAATACGAAATTTGACTCCTCTGGATTGACGACTGGGCAAGCGGTAAATGGGCTGGAAAGCTACTTCCGGTGAGACTTGGTGCCCTGAATCAACAAGGTGCGCCAGAATTGCACTCGAAATGGACTTCACCTCGCCCTTAGTCAGCCATGTGGGGTGGTGTTCACGTATCCTCTGAGAAAGGCGCCTGGTTGTGCGACCGACGTAACCTGCTCCACAGGAGCATGTGAAAGAAGTAAACACAAAATGAGGTCACACATTTAGGCAACGTATCTTTGAGTTGTACGTGGACTACCGAGTCGGATCTGAACGAGATTCGCAGTTGTGCCGCACTGTAGGTCTTTTCAATTGCGTTACTTATTCTACGAGTCACCAGTTCAGCCAACGCCTCGCCTTTGTAGTCTAGCGTCATGTAAACCAACTTCTTCCCTTCCTGTGAATACCTCTCTGAACTGAACCGTCTGCACGACGACTCAATGCCACATCCAGGAAGGATATTCGTCCATCTTTCTCGGCCTCAAGTGTACAGTTGAGATTAGGGTGTGCTGTCGAGAGTTAAGCACCTATCTGTGGAAAAGAAGTTGTGACTGTTCGCCGAAACACCTTTTACATCTAAGCAACTTTAACCTGTGCACTGATAAACTTGTTCAGTCTTTTCAAATGCCACAGCCACAGTTCAATTATGATCACTCGTGTAACACATTTGACCTCACCGTGTGACATGACATGACGTCAACGGCAATCATGCGGATTTCAATGTTCGCCTTTAGTGTCACATGTAAATGATCACGTCATAGATTTCGCGGCTTGCCTCATGATACATTTGAATGAAATTTTATAACTGCGTTGGCTGGAGAGAAGCGATCACATTAGCGTTTGATGTCACGAGACCAATTAAGTCACAAGTAAGTCTGTAAATGCCAGTCGTCCTAGAGTCATATGAGGTCACTTAGAATTCACCATATGACCTCGAATCAGTGTGACAGCTATCGAATTATGCCGATAGAGAGCCAATTTAAACAGATAAATGATTCACTAAACCCCAAGCATCAACCTATATGCATAAAGTAGGTTTGCTTGTGAAGTGCTGAAACATTAGTTGGATCAAACGACCACATTATTAAGCACTGAAAAACATTCCGAATCCAAAAAAACGAGTGGGATTCGGTTAAGAAAAAGTTCCTTCGTGGTTGCAGCTTCCAACGACTAGCGATCAATTAATTGTGGACACCTGCTGATCGAACAATGGTGAAAAGTTTTTCTTGGTAAACAAGTAAAGACTACAGTTTACATTGTCAGGTTATGCAAAGAATCCGTACGTATTGCCTTAACTTACAGGTCTGTTGAGAAGAGACCCAATTGCGAAAAATCTGGACTTCGGCTGGATTCGAACCAGCAACAGAAAAACATGCCCAAACGCGGCAAATGCTCTACCAGCTGAGCTACGAAGCCACGCCGGAAGCTCAGAAATTTCACATTTGGACCTAGTTACCCAACCAACCAACGCCACCGATGAACACGTATTGACCTGACGATGAGATCTCGAAAACATGCGTTCGTCACTTCGTTTTCTTGACTAAAAATGTGCAGTTCAAGTTTCCCTCCCACGAAATCTTGAAAACACAACAAACATATACGAGCAGGTACAGCGAATTAACAAGTTCACGCCTTCCATTTCTGACATTAATGCTATCAATCTCAACGGATTACTCCAGATGTTTGAACAGAGGTATCTACACCAAAACTCAGTGGGCTTACAAACCTTCGAGGGCGTTGGTGAAACATCCACCTGTCACTGGAGAGGCGGGATTACAGCAGTTAGAATGAACGGTGGCTATAACCACATTATAAACCGGTTGGGTTCAAGCCAAGAACAACATGCCAACAAGTCGTCGGAGTGGCCGCAACGTCATTTCAATCGTAATTAAAACGTGAAACTGAGAGAGCTTGTGGCTTACTATGGAGAATGCAACGCCAAAATCATACATAAGAGCCTCATCGTTGACATGAAAGGGAGAGATAAGACGGCCAAAGCAATCGGTGTGATATGTTCCGAACATAAAAATGCAGTGGATACCTTTGTCCGAAGCACGAGCTTGAAAGTGCTGACTATGTAGTGAAGGATAACACGTACCTCGGGTGACAACCTTACTTGCACTATGAACTGGACAAACGGTATTCAAGGTTTCAAACCGGTTTACGTTAGTGTTGTCGTATACTATTAAACGGCCCTAATGAGTAACATGACACGAAACACAAAGAGCGGCCACGCATGGAAATGATCTGCAATTTATAGTATCAGAAATACCGGAAACTGGGAAAGACAATCGGAAACATTCAAAGGTTTCGTGAAAAACATGTAGGCACGAAAAAAAGTATTAAACGACTGGCAACGGACAATGAGACATGACAGTACGTGCGAAATAGAGTGTAACTGTTGCGTTTTCACGTATCATATCAGGGATGTCTGACAACAAACAACCTCTCGAGCTGAACTTCTATGGTGGGCATAACAGATGGTGTCGGGAATGACTAAAGTAGAAAGGCCCCTTGGCAGCAGCCGTTCGACGTAAGACATTCAGCCGTTCCTGAATGAATCTGAGGATTAATAAAGACGATATTGAACGCAGCACAAAAAAGCCCCGTGGATGAGAGGTTGGTGACTGTTTTATAGGCTGGCTGATGGCCAGGACGTGATGCGGCCGCCTTGGACACACAGTGGATCCCACGACGTTTGCTGCTACTGTCTAGCATTTGTGGAAAACGGATGAAGTCGCTGGTAGAGTATTATACCGAAGATCTCACAATGAGAGTTCACAACAAAGTTCACATTGCCAAAGTTATGGGTGGATGGGCACATCAATGTGACTAAAGCTAGAGACTACGACTGTGACCTCGATAAACGTGAACGACAATCAGAACAATAAAACTGAGTAAACTGGGGACGACAATGAAACAACCGAGATTGGATGAATCTCCGTTGAGACCAGCCGCATAGAAAAACAAACAAAACAGTTGCCTTAAAATGGACGGTTTACATGGTTTGGAAATAATGTTCCATGAGTCGTTAGTAGCATTCTCAGCCCTCAGCCAACAATGCAGTATCATATCATCGCTGCTGTATGTGAGTCTAAAGACAGGCTGTCTGCTCACATAAAATCACGAAACAAAGAAGTTCATCAAGGTGAATAGGTGGTAATGAAAAAAGATAAAACAAGAAGTACGGCAATGACAAAAATCAAACTCCATTGTTCACACACTAAACGCGATTTGTTCAAGTGTATTGATGTTTGTTCGAGCATTTTGCAAAGTTTATTAACAGATATTCAGAAGGAAGTATGTGTAGCGGTTAGTAAAAGAACCACAACAACAAACAAGGAAAATTTTGCCATTAACATCAGCTCGCAGCCACATCCTTCAGCTTATCCAACTACCGACACTTGATGTTTGTTGGACCCTGGTCGGAACAGCCAACACAGACTAAATTTGGCATCAATTTCTTCATATGCTTACATCATGCCATGAGGCTGTCCGTTTGTACCAACCATATCTAAGAATCAAAGGCAAGATGCAGCACAGTAGATAAGCTGAATTGTGTCCAAGCCGCCTCGATCAATAAAGTGAAACTATTTCGTGTAAAGAGAGGCTATCAATACCAAACGGGCGTTGCCAAATCTCGCCACTGCTCACGTGATGCAGTCACTACACACAGTTCATGTACGCCAAGTAAAGATTGTCAAGACAATACATTCTACGAACGTCACCCACACGGAACACCTAGGTTTCATAGCATAAATGCACATAGTAGCGTCAAAAACCTTATCCACCAAAGAGAGATGGACATTGTACAGGCGTCAGAAATACTGGAGGTTAGCAGATGCCAACCGGGAGTTAGTCATGTAGACGAGGATTTATTGTCCAACAAACTTCCAAGATAAACAAAATTTTCGACCCTTTTCCAAACTGTCACCCCTCACAGTGAGTGTAAACAGATCCGTGTCAGTGTTGGAGAGGCGAGTTGTACGTGGACAGGACGAGGCATATGCCACATTGTCATGCCTCGACCAGAAAGCAATACGTGGCAGTTAAGCATCAGTGTGAACCACTGATGTATTGCTGTCTGTAATGACGATGATGATGACGAGGATGATGATGATAACGCGCATTGGACCGATTGTGCATTATTATAAAACAAGGCGGCATCATTGGCATAGTCCATGTTGGCGACCCCATTAACACGGAGGAATCATGTAACTCATGGTGAGTCAATGCAGAACTCTGCGTAACACATAATGAATTGGATAGAAAAGTTCCACCACGAAATTAATGTCAACTGTTCTTGCGAAAAGTGAATCTAATAACATGAAAACGATCTTCGAAATGAGTTTTCTGAGAAGTTCGTCTGAGGTTACACAGGATGGGCATCACGGAACGCATCAAATACAGCAACTTCATTTTTCCAAAGCTCCTACGCGACTGAAGATTCGATTAGATTAGGTGAACGTAAACAGATCTGATGGAAAATCATCGATACTCGATTTACATCACAAACGCATCAATCTGGTTATCTATTTCACCACCTAGGCGGTAACTGCTGGACTTATCGGCAAGCGTCTTAAACTAAATTCAATTAATGACGATCAGTTCAAACGCCTAGTTTTTGGCTGTGACACTGGAAAAACGGTGGAAGCGATATTTTTTATCAAAAACCGAACCTGGAACTAAACATCAAACTTCCGCGAATTACGATAAAACAACAGTGCATAGCCGACCTGAAACACGACGAAGCTTTAACCCGACAGCTGGCAACACCTACAGTACACTGATTCCCTGCCGTTGAATATGTTTCAAAAACAAAAATTTAATAAATGTCTCTAAATAACGTTTCAGTCAAACCCCAAACAGTTTGGCGGCACCGTGTTGCAAATTTGTATCTTCAAAACGCACTTACATCGAAAGTGTAGTAAGATAAATCACACACATAACTACTGTCCGGTAGGGCAAAATGAAACACTAGGTGCGCAAGTCACTTAGTAATGTTTTGATTATCCGAGACAGCAGTGTATGGAATACAAGTTGAAGGTACGTTATTGTTTTAATCAACTACCAGGTTCCGTTCGACGCCACTCTGTCGGGAAAAGGCATTTTTACCCAAAAATTCGTCCTATTTGCCGATAAAAGTGGATTTTTCATTTTTGGGAATTTGAATGCCCGCCAGAATTCTCGAACATTCGAGAATTCACGCTCGCCTCTGATTGGTCCGTTGGGTGGCCTAGGCCCAAGGCCGCTCAAAACCTATAAATACAGTTGCTGTAAACCACTATTTTGCCTTCGGGCTGAGCAGCAAATAAAGCTCGTTTGAAGGCCGTCTTTTTTCTTACTTGTTGGGGATCTAAGTTGCGAGAGTTGGGTTCCGATATTTGCGCTCTGATTTTCGTGCAGTTTTGCGATATCGTTGCGTTCGTTCGTGATAGAGATACTGCTCGTGGTCTTTGCGTTTGTTCTTGTCTTTCTCTATCAGGGGGTCGTAACACACTCGCAGTATCATACTGATATAGCATTGCTTACGGCGAATCACTGATGAACCAACATATAACTGCCCAACGCCCCTAGTAAACAGTGCCTCTGGTGTGCTCCTAAAGGTCACTAACGACAAATCTATCCAATAAGTAAATTATTTATTGGATCTCAACCCCAACGGAATAAATCGAGTACGGAAGCTAGAATTGTTGGACCTATATATCAAGCGCGCATTACACAGAAAAACGGAGACACAGCAGAACGTCTATGGAAGACTAAATTAGCATTGTAGTAACGCGCGCCATGTGGGTGCACTTACCATAGCCACTGGGCGATACAATCAAGTCGAAGCCAAACTACACCTGAAACCACGAACAGAGCCGGCGTTTCGCTGAAAGCCTCCAGTGCTGTATGCCATGTCTAGAGACACTAGATGTCTAGAAGATACACTTCAACACGCCTGTGTACTGCTAATCTTAGATAGCCCCGTGGTTGTCATTAAGGAGATATTGTTTGTCTCCACGCAGACTATCGTGCGCGGTCATTGCTGACCTAGAGACGCGTCAGTATTTGCAGTCGGTAACAAAAGATCATATGTTCCATAAGGAAGATATCCAACTCAAGTACTACGACGGACAGAAACATCCGCTTATAACAAATGCACATCGTGACCACCACGTTAGTATCGACGGCCCTAGTATCTTTTAGCAAGCCACAGGCAAAACGTTCGAAGGTGATGATGAGCTGAGAACGAAAGCTGTATGACAAGATTTACAAGTCACTTTAGCGCACTAGGTTGGCCCCAGACAAAGGCGAATACTGTCTGAAGTCCAACAGATAATTCAGAATTTAAGATCGATTAGAAACGCAGACGATCAGATTCAGCCAACAAGACAGCAATACAACAGATGTTCACACTAACCGATTACTCGCTATCCATAGGATGCTAAGCCTAGCTAACCATTATTACCCGTTCCTTCTGACTGTAAATAAGACGCGGGCACGGTTCAAGAAGCTTCTTACCAAGATTTTCCAGTGTCAAGGCATTTTCAAGATGAAGTGTGTTCAGTTCCAAGATGCTGTTAACACACTACGATTCGAAGTTGAAATTCGTTAGCGCCGCCGACGTAATCTCTCGCATGCTTTACGATGCTTCTGAAGAGGTCATCGCACAAACAGCAAAGTGGAAAGGGAAGTAGCAGCCAGATAGAAAGAGCCTTGGTAAGTGCTTTGTCACAAAACGCATCATGGTCACCACTTCACCATGTTAACTGACCACAAACCACTTCTACCCTATGTTTAACTCCAAGAAAGGAATGTATGTCCATTGCGTCGGTCAGTTGCAACGGTGAGTCATCATCTCCCTAAGTTACAAATCCTGCACCCACTACGCCATACACAATAGGTCGCCCGGGTAGACGACCACTCACAGTTGATCAACTCACATATTTCTAGGGAAGACTTTTAGAAAGTCGTAGGTACAGCTGAAGACCGTATAAATCAGCCTATCACAGAGACTATCCGTTTACTCATTGCTACTGTCGACAAAATTAAGGCAACATCAAAGAAGGAACACCACCCACGGAGGTATAGTTGTGTGTATGGAAGATCAACGCTGACTGCTGAATCATAGCAGCTCTATCTAGCTGAATACCATACGGTTTAGATGTCTAGTGTGCAGTGTGCATTCACATGAAACGCGTATCCCAGTGTGCCCCCGCGAACAGGACGGCAAACTGTCCCCATTCACGCATTCATTCCGACGTTTGCGCGTCCCTGATGTAGTCTCTCATGCTAAGTAATACGCAACAGAACTGCTGGTCATCCAGACTCCCTCTTGAGCCTAATGGGGCAATGGAGCAACGAAGATGCGTACTGGATTGTCTGCGACAAGTTAGTGGCACACCACTGAACCCCGACATACACCTGAGAGGCCACTTTGTTAGGACCAACGTCTGCAGTTTTGCTGCTTTCACGCTGGTTATGACGCACTGTGCACATAGGGAAAACGATGTACTTGATAGGACTTTAACCAAGCGACGTAACTAGACCCAACAGCTGTCTGTTTAACTAACACTTGGTCTAAGATGACACAGGAGAAAAACAAATGAAACTTGATCAGCCAAAGCGAGTTCGTCAGATGCTGAATCTGCAACCGATCTTGCATTGCTGAGATACGTAGGATGTAGAAACGGTCTCATCCCCAAGTGTGCTCGAGGATGTTAAGTCCTCGATCGACGGCATGGTGGAATTAACTTGGTAAGTTGACGTTGACATGACAAAACAGGTCTCGAGAAAGATAGTCGAATCCTAGACGACACACGGAGTAACATCGAGTATGAAAATCGCTTGACCATAAAAGCGCGTGAATGGAAACGGTAACAGAAGTATTCGTTTACCAAGAGTGAAAGAGGGCGTTGGATGCAATGTAGATTTAAGAAGGACATTTCCCTACTAATGTAATTAAAGGCACTGTGGTCAGTTGAGAAGCAAAACGAGTTGCCATGATATTAGTAACTAGCAAAACAATCAAACGTCAATGTAAGTCAGGGCTGACGAGGTAAAATTCGTCGTCTGCCTCCGAAGAAGTCATTGAGCCATTCCTTTCCTTTTGAGTGGCTCACGTTTTTCATCACCGATGTCAAACGTTGAAGGAAAGTGAGTGTTGAGAATAGTCAAACCATCAATAAATATATTCTCCTGTGCGCTAAGCCCTCCTTATAATTAACGAGATGATCGAAAACATCGCCACTAACAACACATTACTCCAGATCTCAAGAGTGCTTATTACTAAGCTATCATGTGATAAGATAAGCATTTTACGGCCTCCGAGGCCTGCAGACGTTCGTACCAGTCCGTATCAGTTTTTTCGGACTCCACTTAGTGTGACCAACAAAGTCACATGCTTTCAAGAGACCACCGATAATATAAAGGTACGCGAACATTTGAAGGACATTTGTTCGTGCAGACAGTACTACCATGTGGAATAAACACCACGGAATATGATCACATGCTTCAGAGGAACACAGATGATCAGGAAGTACTTTCAATGAAGCCAAAAGCATCACTGTCGTAAACCAAATGAAACCCTTGGGTTATGAGATGATCAAAGTCATCAGTAAACAAGATCCAGCTAAGCTAAAACCTCTATAGAAGACAGCTTTCTTTATAAATTAAAGCCGCAGTAAAGAGAGGTGGGATTATTCGCCAGTCATTCAACGTAAATATCTCTTCCAATAAAAACCACGTTCTTTTGCATAAAAACACCTCTCCTCTGCTCAGCCAAGTAAAGATACTTGAGGTTTCAAAGGGAGATCTGTCAAAAGTCTCCACATGCACTGTTCAGAATAACTTTCCTACTCGTTAATGTAGACGCTTCTGAGGTTGTGATTGCCGCCACATCAAATCGAGACAGCAGCCAAATAGTTTTCATCTCAAGTAATCTATTGCAAAGTAAGCGAATTTACCTAGCCCTTAAAAACGTAGTGTTGTGGATTCGATAAACGAATAGAATGGCATTCTATCCGTAACTAGTTTCAACGGATCGCAGGTGAACATTTTGCCACCTTTACCTACGACGCTCAACACAGAGGGGAGGTCAAAAATGACATAAATAAACGCTGGTGGTTGGAACTGTTAACCAAGTTTGATGCTGCGTAGCGGCAGAGAAGAGAAAATCGAACGGTAGTGGCAATTATCCAGTTGTAGAGGGGCTTTTGTGACAAATAACGGTTTGAAACTGCACGAACTATTCCATGATCCTGGTAGTTATGGATTTCGTTTCATTAAGCAGGATAAGCTAGTCGCAAAGATTGCATATCAGAACCGTCAGCCTGTTGTTTGTGACTTAGTGAATTTTGTCGTGGAGCCTGTGGACGTACGTTATATAAAGCATGACGAAATAGCATTAAACTAGAAGAGGGGTGTACATTTGGCGCGAAGTGGAAGGTAGTCAGTCGCTAACCAAACAATCAGTGCAACTGGTTGTTCAATTTGCAGTGACTCGCACTATCTCGACAAACGTACCGCGATTTCGACGAAGATTGTTGGCAAAAGACTACATACTAGAATGGAACTTATGTAGCATGTACCGGAAAGCCAATCAGGTGGAGGATAATTACAGATGATCTCAAGGCTGTACACTTGTGATGTGGCGGACGCTAACATCGCTTGTTGCACTCCGAAGCACATACCATTACTAACCATCATCTAGTATGCTGCCTCCGAGCACCGCTGCAGAAAATTTTGTGACCTGTTCTAAAGTGGCACTGACAATCGTACTGGTTGCGCTGCGACACGCAAGACATCATACAAACATGTGTATTCTTGGACAATGGATCAGATGTCACGCTGACCCGGGAATCAACAGCAAAAAGATTAAGCCTAACAGTGCAGTCAAAACGACTCACATAGAACAATCTAAAACTATGCTGTATTCGGCTAGAATGCAGCTCGATGTGAAACCGGTCGACTTCGAGACCATCGCGCATGTAAAACGGGTTTGGTTAGTTCAACGACTGCCAAAATTAATTGGTGTCGGTCCAACGAAGGACGAATTGGAGGATGTACAATTCTCAATCTGTTTACCATCCTGGGATAGGCATATTTATCAGATCAGACTACCTGAAGCTCATTAGGTTACAGAACAGGGGACCAGCAAACAGACTGTACCTTGGATGTCGCACACAACACTGAAGCGAGCGCTCGTGGGACCGAAAAGTCTACGCAAGGACCCTAGTGTTGGTAGCAGTACCCTTCAGTTGTAAGCTATACGTAGCGATATCCAGAGATTGCACAAAAATGAATTCCCGGACCAATCCTCAAGCAAAAAACGAGATACATCCATTGAGAACCGGAAGGCGCTGATAAAATTAGGGCGTTCTATATACCTGAGAGACGGTCATTACGAGAACGCTCTTCCTTGGCGTACAGAATCGTCACTTTTACCTACTAATCACCCTGCGCTACTTCAGCATTTTCAACCATTCCACAGCCGACATCAAGGATATCCAAAATTATTTGAGAAGCATTCCACCGTCGTTTGCGATCATGTTGAAGCTGCTCTAAATGCTGATGATGCTGCAAATATACGATGCTTTCCGCATCACTAAGTTTCGCGCCGGTACAAATCTCATAAAACATGTACCGCTTTCTATTGCGCCGCACGATATGTATTCCATCCTTTAAACGGTCCATTACACTTTGGAACAAGTGTGGCGAGTTCACTGGTTGGCATCTTGCTCAAGTCCAGAATAGGAACAGTAGAAACAACTGATAGTATCGAAGCCACGTTGCATAAAGAGCGAGTTTCAGATAAAGGATCTTAACTGATTGCAGCTTCTACGGGAACCATAAAGTAGCGTGAATAGATACCTTCAGGAATTCCGCATGTATGTTCCACTGTTAGATGCCTCATCTATCCCAAGCTAGGCCAGCTTTGCATTAGGATGAACCATGGCATACAATCGTGGTCGCTACGACACGGATGATGTCCACGAGATAGGGCGATGAATTCTAGGATGGTAACTGTTTATTTAGAACTTTATATACGGTGAAGGCGTTAAGATCGACCAAACAACTTTAAGACATAACGATGAAAAAGGTCAAACTGGTAAAATGGATTATGGACCTGTGACCCTCGTCAGTATCACAAGAACAGGTCCATGGAGCCATGACAGTGCTACTCGATTTCTAAGTCCCCGGAATACAAAGAATACAAAAATTTATCTTCTTTTATCTATATAACATCTATGACATTAACTGCGCACAATCTCCTACAATACTGGCCTAACCTTAAAGTAGGCTAGGATGACATCCTAGCTGATGATGCGCCAGAAGTGTGGAACCGAAAAGCATGAGGCCTGATGAAGTAAATGCACGTGCAAGTGTTCGGTTACACATACTCAGTGAAGTCGGCTATGGGGCAACACCCTACTTACCTACTGTTAAAGGTTGCTAAACTATCTTAGTGTAAGTTCGGGTTGCTCTCTTCTATGTGGTCCGTGTATCACTAGAACTGGCGGGAGCTGTTCTTGAGGCGAAGTCATCGAACCAAGAGTAATCCAAATGAAATAAACCAATTTCGTCCATTAGATTTTAGACCGATCCTATTATTGTACTCCACAGCAGCCGCAACATCTTCAGAAGGTTTCCAGTGTTTTTCGAACGCAGACTAGTAGCTATTCATATCTCCTGCAAAACAATGACACACATTGATGCAATGTGCAATCCGATGGAAAATGTGTAACGCAACATTTTTGCAGACAACTACCAGAAGAAGTAATGACTGAATGTTTCTTCGTTCCTCTGCCAAGATGTAGCCAAGTGGCTTAGTGTCATGAAAATGAAGAACGGTTGTCAATGCCGAAAATAATCTGCGCCACCCCGTCAACAAAGTATGGCTGCACTATTCATGGATGGGATTGAAGCGAATGTAGATCTCTTCACAATAACCGGATAAGACAACTTTGAACCTCGGTTTTTTAAACGAGGACGTGCGACAGGGAAGCGACCACTTTAGCATTAGGGCAATTCATAGTAAATTGGTACATTTTTGTCATTAAAGAGTTTACTGCTGTTCACAACAGCTATATAGCGGCAATGGTACGCATCTTAACTGATCAGAAAAAGAGGTCGAAGTGTTATCCCCAAGCCTGGAATGGGGAAAAATCATTAGGACCCTTCTAACATGACTGTGACCAAAACTCCAATCCGTTAAAGGCAACCCATTGCGATAGTGCACGAAAAAAGATTAGTCGATCTATGAAAGAGATCCTACCGGTGACGTTACAATAACTAGTGTTACAAGAAGTTCTTCACAACAGGCTCGTGGAAATTGAAGGAATTTTAAACAGCAGGCCCTTAACTAAGTATACATATAACATTGATACCCAATAAGGGCTTCCTCCAAGCGAATTAATACTCGTTAAGAAAAATCCATCTACTTAGGTTCTGGACGCCGTGAACCAGAATCGTTTCAACTGAAGATTGCGACCGACAAATTATTATATGGATGTGGTCCGGAAAGTGGATACGGCCATATCTGCAACACCGCCGACAATTCGTCGTCAGTGACTTTGCACCGCAGGTTGACAGGAGTATATGCACTGGTCGTTGTCGGAGAAGACAAGCAGGGCGAAGACGGCCTGGTGAAAGATTTTCCCGTACGGACATCTAGTGGAATCGTGCAAAGAGACATTCGGCATCCATACAGACATGGAAGAACTGTACTTATCACCTTACACCATTCACAAGCTCTGGGATGGTGTTGATCTGCTTTGTTTTTTCTTCCAATTTTACCGAAGTTTTCTTACCACCTGTAGTCCACTAGATTCACAAGTTTGGCTACGTAATATCACTAGCGCCCTGATCGTACGTGTCCGTGGGCTACTTTCCTCGGATCCATGGTTGCAGTTCAATGATATTATTTGGTTCCGAATCCTCACGAACTGAACAGGACAGCTTTTTGACGTTGATATATACCGGGTGCATAAATTGAGGCGAAACGGTTAGTCTGCAGGCTAAACAGTTGCTTCTAAGAAGTATTGCTCTAAAGCATTGTTATGAATCCCTGATGCATAAATCTTACTTCTGTCCTCCCAGTCCCCTCGCGCAGAGGAACCGTTGGGACATGAATTGCGAAGCGGAAAAATGTACAGAAATCATTCTTGAAGGGAACCAACCCTCATTTCTCTTATGTGGGTGCACTAGCACTGATGTAACAAAGTCGATTCTTTTCGCTTATCTTAAACTAAGGCATAAGTTCATGACCACCAAATATAGAATGTATAGCGATGAACATCTAAAAGACGGCCGCGATGGAAACCCAAAACTTGTCAAACGAAAGTATTACTGGACCTTCAAAGTCATGTAGGAGAGTACGATTATTGTTAACTTCAATTGAACACCCGAAAAAGAGACTGGCAGTTGAATACAGTTCAATTACTAACCACTTTGCTTTCTTTGATGCTTATCCTCCGCTCCGGACCGAGAACACTATGAGAGTTTACTGTTCACGGATTTCTCAGCACAACAGAGTTGGGGAGCGCGACATCAGGGAAAAAGGTCACAGACAACACAGGACCCTTGAAGGACGCAACAATTCATACAAACTGCGATGGATATCGTTATGGGTAGCTAATGATGCTGTAAGCTTTTAAAAGTCAATCGATAACATTCTGCGGACGAAGAACTTAACGGAGACTTGTCACGACGACAATGCTGCAAATCATGGGAGACAAGCAGGAACATAATGAAAACTTGCGAAAGTTTCCTGATGTCGCGCAAAAATACGAGGTAACGCTAAACCAGCGCAAACAGTGTACAAAAACAGTTGTACTCTCAAGGTGCCTTGAGAAATAACTCAGTACGCCGCAGTCACCTAGTCTGTCTTCCTTTTATCATGAAAACGAAGCTAAAAGGGATTCTCAGCATAGAGCATGACAAAACGGACGTTTCCTCGCATTGACAAGAAAAATTTCAAACCCATTTCTGAGCAGTGTTTGAATATTTCAACTTAACAGTACGTTCAGGTCTCAAGAACATAAATATGCTGAATCGTGTGCAACAAGCTAAAACGGAATTCGCAACAGGTCTTCTAAACCATACATACGAGTCTTATCCCGAAATTCTTCCTCTTTGCCCAGTGGAGTATAGAAGACCCTACAGAGACCTTACTCTCACTTCCTCTCTCTCCTCTGTAGGGTCAACAGAGAAACCCCCCACTATTGCAGAGCTAAATGGACCGCGGATCGCAAGTGAAAATCTCTGCCAAACAAGACCAGACATCACTTTTTGTCACGGGATCTATTATAAGGCTCACCAGAATGACCCATTTGTCAACTGTAGTTGACGCTTCATATAGGATATAATGTAAATTGTTAGACTCTTACCTGTCTCTTATACACAGTATTCCGTTCTCCCGCTGCATTGCTCCTACTTTGAGACTGTTTGAAAAGGACGGTGATACACCAGCTTTTCACGTTCGCCTTCCAGGAAAGCTGACGCCCGCGTGACAACAAAAGAACTTTGCTGACTCGTGGGACCTAGGCTATTGGACGCGTACTCGTGGATGAGTCACAGTGTTTCCCATATATCGACTTGAGATACACTTTCTGTTTTAACTGAGTTTATAGGAGTCTGCTTTATTGTTTAGCTGCCTCGTCTCACGCATCTGTCTTTTATACCTAACCCAAGGCTGGCTAAGATTACTTTTACTACTGAGAAGATAGTGGACCTCACTTTGGAGTTGAATTTTTGAGGCACCCTAATGGACGTTCCTTCAAGTCGATATATGGGAAACACTGTGACTCATCCACGAGTACGCGTCCA
>LOND01003007.1:0-12570 GCA_014220965.1 Paragonimus kellicotti | reverse complement strand
CAAACATTTTAGAGGCGCTTGTATACGACTCGCTTCATCAGTACCTCACCCCTCGTGAGTTTCTCTCCACTGCGCAAGACGGATTTCGCAAGGTTCGTTCGTGTGCTACAAATCTGCTGTTAGCCACCGACCAGTGGACGAAAACAATTGATCAGGAAAATGGAATAGAAGTAGAATATCTCGACCGCGTGCACCATGCTGTTTTGATAGGTAAGCTTTCCCTTTATGGGGTGCGAGGCAATCTTCTTCAGTGGCTTCAGTCGTATCTTGCTAACCGTCTGTACAGGGTGCGCGTTAATAGCGTATTCTCTACCTGCAGGCCTAGCCTCAGTGGAGTGCCCCAAGGTTCAATTCTTGGTCCGCTACTATTTTTGATATTTATCAACGATCTTCCACTCTCAATCACTTCCCCGTTATTACTGTTTGCGGACGACGTCAAAATTTGGCGTGCCAACACCACCGATGATTCTGTTATCTTACAGAGAGACCTTGACATTCTATTCAACTGGTCTCGAGTGAACCGACTCGACTTTAATGCTGGTAAGTGTAAAGTCATGCACATCCACAGCTCTCTAAAAACCACGTATTACCTCGACGGGTACCCGCTTCAGACAGTTCTTATCGAGAAGGACCTAGGAACCACTGTTTCACACTCTCTCGAGCTCTGCGAACGCTGAAACAAACGCAAAAAGGCTAGCAACACCCTGGCGTTATTGAAACGTCTTTTCGGCCAGTTCAACCCCAGTTGTTTTCAGCTTCTATACAACAGTTTCGTTCGACCGCATCTGGAGAATGGAACTGTGATCTGGCCACCACATCTCCAAAAGGACAAGCTGCTCCTGGAGACCGTGCAACGTCGAGCCACTAGGGCAGTCCGGGGTCTGAAAACCAGGCCGTATGAGGAAAGGTTAAAATCTTTGAACATGTACTCTTTAGAGTATCGTCGGCTTAGAGGTGATTTGGTATTAACCTTTTTGATAATGAAGTCCCCGGATCATCCTTGCCGGCCAATGCTCAACAGGGAAATAGCTTGACACTGAGGGGCCACCCCCTAAAACTAGAGGTCCAACATAGCAGACTAGAATGTAGACAGCTTTTTCTCATTGCGTGTTTGCAAGGTTTGGAATGCTCTTCCAAGCCATGTTGTTTCTGCCAGCTCTGTAACGATTTTCAAGGCTCGCCTTGACCAACATATATTGCATTAGTTCGGATGCTGCACCTTTTTTCCCCATTTCAGCCCATTGCTGAGGACCTTGAGATTCTACGCATCGAGATACGGAATTCTCAAAAGCTCCGGCTTCCTACTTCCGTTTACAACCCATTGAAACCATTGAACCATTCCCGTGAATTGAATTGAACTGAAACGAATCTAGCCATTGATTGATGAAGCATCACGAAGTTTTCAGCGATATTCTGGAGCGAGAGTACTCATATGTTCACACCCTACCCACCTTTAACAACTGACCACAAGCACTTGAAAGTGTCCAATCAGAATGCTGGAAAACAGTGTGCAGCTAAACAATCGGAAGCCGAAGGGCGTTTGAAGGTCTCGTCTGTTACACGCCCAATCAGCATAAAATAGGCCTGTTGGTGTTTACTCCGTATGTAGCAGAAAGTCACGATTGGTTATAACCAACAGGTGGACCACCTGAAAAGGCAAGTTTCTAGCGCATATGTCGATGTCCCTGCTTACCTATCAAAACAGCATGGTCCACGCGGTCAAATGCCTTAGCAAAGTCGAGATATACTACGTCTATTCCATTTCCCTGATCAACTGCTTTCGTCCACTGGTCGGTGGCTATCAGCAGATTTGTAGTACACGAACGACCCTTGCGAAATCCGTGTTGCGCATTGGAGAAAAACTCACGAGAGGTGAGGTACTGGTGAAGCGAGTCGTATACAAGCGCCTCTAAAATTTTTGAGACGCTTGATAAAGCAATTGGTCTGTAATCACCGGGACAATTACGCCTACCACCCTTGAAAACGGGTGTGATGCTCGCGAGTTTCCAGCTGCTAGGTACTGTTCCCTGGGAAACGGATTGCGTAAACAGTAAGCTGAGTGGTTCAGCAAGCTGTTCAGCCGCTTCACGCAAGGCCTTGGGAGGTATACCGTCGAGGCCAGGAGAACTGTCCCTAAGGCACCTGAGTTTAGCCAACACCGCCGCGGAGGTCTGCGCGAGTAACTCGAATATTGATTGAAATTTTTGCGCTGTCGTTGTGGTTCCGTTACTGTTGATATTTGGTGCTCTCAGCATCAAAATTCATACAATTTTTGTCCTCGTTCGACGTGCTCATTTTTTCCCTTATTATACGAGTAGATAATTGCTCGTTCTTGTTGACTGTTCGCCCTGCGTTTTGTCCCTGTTATTTATCTCTCTTTACGAAGCGAACACACTGCTTTTACCCACAAACCATAACACAGTGATATGTACGAGATCCAGTGGCATTGATGGATCAAAGGAATTGGGTGCTCGTGACCGATTCGGCTGTCTCTTGATTGTTCAGATCGGTATGCAGTGCCGAACGTGCCTAAACTGGTATAATTTGAAGTGTACTGGCCTCATGGGGACCAGTTAACTCTGCTTACTTCTACAAAAAGGCCATTTACCTGCATGGATTATCTTCTTCGAGAAGGCTGCAGTCCTTTCGGTGCCGTGACTGACCCACGGCTCGCCACCCCCAATAAGCAGAAATGAAACGCGCCTATGTGTAATTGTAGAACGCCCAAGAAGGTCAGTACACTGCATATGGCTACGATAAGAAGAGATCTGGTTGAAATACAAGAATTTATCTGACATGAAGTCAGAAATGAACTCACTGAACAAGCCCTATGCGCTCGCTTTTCGAAGTTTGGCAGCTGCTTTGTCCATAGCTGAAATTAAGGAAGCCACAGCCAACTTGAGGGACAAGGAACTTCGGAAGAGGAGGCTTGTATTATGGAGAAGATTCCCGACCACATCCTCCCCGAGTGAACAAGCCAGAGTGGTATTAAACACCTCATTCCCTCACGAATTAACAAACTTGGTTTCTGCCAGCAGACTCCGCTCCAAAGCTACCAAGAAGTCACTCGGACTTCTCGTGACGTTACCCGCGAAGATTAGCACGGGTAAAGTACTGGATAAAACGGTTGACTTGAAGGAGAGTCGTGTTGATTTAAAAGCAGTCTCACTGGATCGCCGATTGCGGACACAACAGAAGCTCTCCCAGCGTGATAAAACAAGGTCACACATTCAGGCTAACCCCAAACTTCAAGCTAACGCAAAAGTCCTTGTCCCTAACCTAAGCAACAGACTAGAGCCCTTAGAAGAATCAATCCACCCACACACGTATACATCAGAGACGTCTGCTCCATCACGTTGGATGGCCAGACGCCTGTGAAGTTGAATTGGCCCAGAAGAATATACTTCGATGGCGGTTCAGACCACCACCCGTCCTGCACACCCCCAATCATTCGATTTCGAGAGCGTTCCGTTGAAATTATTACATTTCTAGACCTTGAAAACCGATGAGTCAGCATGAGTCAATTCCTGCATGCAGAAAAGGCTCATCCTTGGCTTATTCCAACCGCCTTTTCCTCGGCCGGATCGTTAGACGCTGGCTTGCTAATTACAATACGTTGTAAGTAGTGTCGGTAAAACCAAACATCTAAATAATATCAGAAGGATATGCAACAAAAGTGTAATGTAAATAACGAACAAATATAACAAGTGCACTTACAGCAAGGGTTCGGACAAAATACAGAGATGTAATCCGTGAGTGTGTTAGTGGAGCGTTGGGTGGAATCCTATAGATGTCGACGTAGTGATCTACAGGATGGAAACACTGTTTGGTCCACGGAGCACTGTAGCTGTGTTTTGTTCACCGGCGCGCGAGAGACCCAGACGAGTGTGCGGTCTCGTTGTCTTGTCAGCTCCGGTGAGGACACTGGGTTGAATCACGTGTCATAGGCTAATGTCCGAGATGAGGTTGGTTGTGTGTGTTGCTGTATTTGCGTGCGTGTGTGCATGTGCGTGTATGTATGTGCACGTCACATTGACTGCAGTGGTGTTGGCAAACTGTGAGTTGTTCGAAGTCACTGCGGTGCATGCGCGTAAGGGGCGCTCAGCGGTGGATATGTGGACGTAACAATCTGGTCACATGTCACAGTAAGTCGGTCCAGGCATATGACCTTGACCACACAAAGGTGTGATGCTGCAGATCAGGATCCTTTCGTCATAAATTTTCCTATGAATTAAAATTTCACCAAACATTTCCTAGGATGTAAAACTTCGAACCCCCACTCCTCCCGGTGATTCAAAGTCGTCTGCTTTCGTTCAGTAAAAACGAACGGAGCATCCCACAGTGGCACTCACACACGCCCAGACTGCCGTTATATTCCAAGAAGGCCGACGAAATTCCGTCGCTCTCTGCGGATTTCTCTACCTCATTTTGACTGCTTTCTCAGGCAGTTCCCTGTGCTCTTCTGACTCTTTTCGCACCCAGCCAAATGAAGAAGTAGTCACCAAGTGCGTGCACACTAACCGTCTTAACGCTGCAAACAAACCACCAGAAATCAGGCAGTTGGTCCACGACGATAGCCCTTATTACTGTCCTTAGCCGTTGCGCTCATTATCGCTCTTAGATTGAAACCGATCAGCGGTTCTGCGGTTGGTCTGCCAACGAGCAAGCATCGACCACAGTCCCAGAATGGGTTGAGAAGGGTTTTGCAAACGGTTGGTCCCAGTGACCACCAGCGAAGTGGTGGACAGCTGTTTCGACCTAGTTGGGTCTCATCAGCACCACGCACGCCGGAGAATCGAACCCACGACCCGTGAATAAGTGGCAGATTGTAGTCCAAGCACCTATCCACTGAACCACGGGGTCGAAGGAGTGCGTGTGAAAAAGTTTCTTTAGCCCATAGGCAAAAGAAAGCGTAACGGCTAAGGGTTATCAACCACTGTGACAACCTTCCACTAGAAGTTGCTAACTGTTGTTCCAGGGACAGCTTTGAAGTGTTACTGGGTTCCCACTTATTTAAAAATTGAGATTATCATTTAACATTATTCTCGGTACCCTCTTTTACTCCCATGGTGTTGCTACACCCTGTCTCTAATAATAACGGTATATTCCTCAACGCATTTGTAAAAAACACGTTCAGGTGAGCGCGATCAATATACATGCACACCACTACGATTTTGTTAATAAAGCAACGAAAGTAACATAACAAGAGAAAGAAACTTCAGTTTATGAATGAGCATTCGGTACTCATGCTTCTGAAAGGAAATTCGGTAAAAAAGCACTCGCCAGTTACATCAATTTCAACTTTACAAGATGATCCCTGACCTACTACTCAACGCCATGCCGTAAAGAGGTGAGTTGAGGATGGGGTAAGTGAAAGTCGAAGAATTTCGCTTTTACTTTATGTAAATGGCCCCGAAAATGTGCTGAAAATTGCGTCCGGAAGAGGGGAGACAGGAGAGCGCGGGCTTTCGCGGAAATTACGGTCGAACATCTGAACAGAACTACGGTAATTGCCCCCAAATCGACGGCATTCTGTAAGCCCTGCGAAATGTTCAACCAGTACGGGATTTCAAGTGTCCGTACATTGTGGAACGTTGCCTCGCGTTATATATAATTGTGGGATCCAGAATGTAAAGCAGAACTACGTGATCAATTGGTAGGATATAAAAGTTTTATGGCAAATCTTCCAAGTAAAAATTATTAACTGTGTTAGTTAATGAAATATGCAGCATTAGCAAACAGTTGTTATCATACAACGCTGGAATTAGATCGACCAACAGCAATGATAACGCGAGATTTCTATGTAATCATAAAACAAACAACCTGATTATTTTTTCTCTCTTCCAAACAAGTTTGGCATGCGCAGCCTCTGCATAGTGATCAATAACCACACACAGCTGGTTAGCATTAAGTATGAAGTAAGAGCGTACCAGGAAGATTGGGTTATTACAAACGGGCTGTATGTATATTGACACCCATATGTGTTGACCATAGATATGTTTTCAGGTTCACGTGTACGTTTTAAGCATAATAATGTACAGGCATCCATCCCGCTCTGATGGTGAAACTGATATCACTGATCAACTATAAGTGTAGGTGACTTAGCACTACGCGGTACAGAGGGCTCCCCCTCAGGTGTTATTAGGTCCACTTTCAAAGATATCGTCTTTAGGCAAGCAGAGTAAGAAAATAAATATAGCGTTCGTTATTGTCAAGACGTTTCTAAGTTTCGTTCAAATTGATACACACTCTTACTGGCTCTAATTGCATGTGGGAGTTTATTCCAAATGTAGGAATATTTCACTAGGAAAAAATTTGAACGCAGCTTTTACGGGATTTAAAAGCTGTCAATGTATATTTTTTGTTCCTGAGGTTGTACATTGAGCTATGTTGTAAGCGAATCTCGAAGTTGACCGGGAACTTATTGCCGTGAACAATACTACGCAGGAGTGCAAGGTTCAGCTTGAATCGCCGTAGCCAAAGTGGATCGAGTGCAAGCGTTTGGCAGCGTTCTCTGTAGTTCAGAGAAGACGGATAACCTAGTAAACCTTTCGTGAATGCACGTTGGAGACTTTCCAGAGCTAGCCTATCAGACTTGCGCAGGTGACAATATATGAACGTGCAGTACTCAAGTTGAGGTCGTACGCATAGTTTATAAAGGTGTAGTCGAGCTGCAGGAAGGAAGAATGAATGCTTAATGTAACCAATCGTTCGTCTAGTTTTACCTACTAGGAAAATATATATGTTCTGAGAAATTGAATGAGTTTGAGTAACGTATACCCAGGTCACGGACTGAGTTGGAAGTTGGAATGCTATGGCCATCCAGCTTTATAAAGTCCTCTGGTATATGGCAACCATGTGCAACGATGGTGGATTTATTGGCTGAAAATTTCATGAGCCAAGTTTGACACCGTATATTTCCTAGGTGAGAACTGAGATCGCCAGGAGGAACAGTGTAGACAAGTTTGATGTCATCAGCGAATAGGAATAGTTTGCCATGCTTGATAACTTGACATGTCGTCTATATACATAAGAAAGAGTAACGGTCCCAGGACGCTTCCTTGAATCACTCCACTGGTGACTGGTCTGGGTGTTGAGCTGTTATCTCCTATTTTCACTTTGTGTGCGGTCTACAAGGTATGAAGCAAACCAGCTAAGCAATGGATCACGTATACCAAAAGATGCCATTTTGATCAGAAGACGCCTATGAGGCACACGATCAAAAGCCTTTTGCATATCCAAAGTATATAATAATTGCATTCCCTGAATCAGCAGATTTTGTAACATGGTTAAGAAATTCCAGCTGGCACGTCATGCACGAACGTTTGCTGAGGAACCCATGCTGGGAGTGGTTTATAAGGTTTTGTGATAATGAGAATTCAACCATGCGACATTTTGTTATCCTTTCCAACATCCGAGAACAAATTGAAGTATGGTTAATGGGACGATAATTGCTGATGTCTTGTCGAAAGCCACTGTTGAGGCGGGGCATAATTAAAGAATTCCTCCAGTAAAGATAGAAGCGGCCTAATGTTAAAGAAAGTATATAAATATTGAGCAAAAGTAGAGGAATGTCTTCCCCTTGTTTGAGAGCAACAGGGTGAATACCATCAGGATCAGGAATATAAGAAGGTTTGATAATGGCTAACTGAGAGCGTATTTTCACTGCATCAACAGGAACATGACTTAGGAACATACTTGTGTTAACAGGGAGAGGTGGAGGCAATATATTTCCTTCCAGTGCTGATGGAGGCGTCGGAACAGGGATTGAAGACCTCACATACTTTAACAGGATGATGCACGAGAGTTTTGTCATGCAGGGTTGCTAATGAGAAACTAAGGTCTCTCTCTCAGTCCCTGCGTTTCAATAACTGCATCAACTCCGAGCTCTTTCCTTTGCTGGTAAGAACCAACCCGCGTCGTTTGGGTTTCTCTTCGTTTCATAGCCACTTCTGGCTGGATGTCTGTCTAGTTTCTGTCCTGGCTTCTTAGGGGAGTGTTGAAGTATTGGGGGTGCTTCTGTGGGTAAGGCTATCTCTGTTAAATAGGCGCCTTTCTGGCTGCATAATAAGGGAGAAATCTTGTGTTTTTGTGCCGTGATTTGAGACTTTTGAGCTTATCTTGCTCCTTTGGATTGAGAATCCCGCCTCTACCGCACACATTACGGCGTTTTGATCTTTGCGGATCTAAGATGTATGTTTTCTTTTATCGTGTGGCGTGTATGGGGCCGTCACGGACTGAGGTGGTCTTATATGTTTGCAGTATCTCGCCGCGGTTGGCAATTTATTGAAAGTAGTGCAGGATCTGGACAGGAGGGTTTGTTCCTTGGTATATGCGATTTTTGCATATGTTATATCAGATAGCGGTGGTACCGTACTGTTCTTCTGATGTTTTTCGCCACTCGACTGAGTTCCGATTTTCTCGCGGTGCGGTAGGTGATGGTCTTTTGTCGTAGTCGTCGACCACGACGTGGCTCCACAGCTTTGTTCATCGTCCAAATACTTGAAGTACGCGTCTTCCATGCGTTTGTTCGAGCATTTGCCTTATGTAAAACTTGTTCAGTAGGCACACATTAGCCAACTGGTAGTGTTCGTGTTTTGTACATATAATGAGATCTGAGATAGGGGCTCCTAGTCTCGCGTTAGGGTCGTCGTTGCTTTAGAGTGGCGGGCCTCGCTTTTTTTCTGCGTACGCTCGCGAGAAACGACTCGAGTCTTCGGATCTTGTCATGGTGCGTGCTGGGTTTCGTGTAACCACATGGTTCCAAAAGATATTTTAACATGTCGCCAATATGCTCATTGCTGTGTGGGCATAGGCTTTTGCGTCGCTGTGTGGGTCAAGATTTGTATAGCACGGTTCGATCGTCGTTGAAGCTTGCCATTTAATAGGTTTGTCATAGTTAACTTGGAGTGCGCGGTCTGTGGATGGCGTGTAGACGCATCTTTGTAGTGTCTAGCAGAGGTGTAGATTAGTCTGGGTTAGTCTAAGCGCCCCAAGGAGTGAGCGAGTCATTCGTGGGTAGCAAGACTCTCACTTTTGCATAATAGTCTTTTGTACTTCGGTTTGCAGTGTATCTCCTTCTCCTCCTTCTGGATGGCGAGACTAGAGGTTGAGAACAGCGTGCTTGCGCTCGGAGCGTATCACTGCACTTGGCTAGACTTCGTATCGGAACATATGTACCTGTTCAAGCCAGGTAAGCTGGGTTACATGCCTCATTGAAGTCCCCTTTAATGAGATCGATGGCGATTCTAGAGTTTTTAGTGGTAGTAGCTATGAAGCTGTTATGCAGTAGGTTGTCAAACGAAGATGGGGAATGTAAAGATTGTTGCACGTCATCAGTTGACTTTTAGTGAACGTGCATTCAAGGGCAATAAACTGAGAGCTTTTTATTCGACATCATTTTTGGACCTTTGAAAATGTCTAAAAAGAAGGGTCCTTTTGATTCAAAGACTCTGGTAACGTTCGCTTGGTCTGATGCGGTTATAATGAGCCCATCAATGACTGACTGGGTGTCGCCTGCGTCTGAGTCCATGACAGAGAAGTGTTGGAAAAGTGTCAGCAGGAATGATGAGGGAGGTGATGGGAGGTGAACTGATCAGGAGAGGCTTGAACGGCGTGTGTCCGCGAAAAAAAAGGGTGAGGTTGATACGAATTGGTCATAATCGCGCGCTAATTGTCTGCAAAGAGATCGCGGGTTGCATTTAGGTGAGCATTCATAGTGTACGGGCTATTCGCATTAAAAGGGGTGTTGAGCGTAGGGTAAGCAACTCTGGTGGTAATAATGGGGTTGTGGTTGAACCTTGCTTTGAAAGATGCGTCACATAAGGCAGAGGTCCAGCATCAGATGTTGACAATAGATACATTCCTTTATTTATCGATGGTGAATTTGTGCTCACATGCACATTTTCCCCTCATGATGCTGAGGATGTAAATAAGAACGATGCGTGAGATAGTGAGTTCAGGATAGTTTTTTGACCTCAGTGTCCGCTTTTGGTTCATTTGGGATGTGTATGAAGTTGAGATACCGACATGTGTCTGGCTGGTAGATGAGCGAAGTCTAACTTTGACTGATTTAGCTACCGCTTAGACAGGCTGAAATCTAGCCGTTCCATTTAGTTTAATATGGACACAGTTATTTACATGCTCCCGTTTGCTAGTTGATTCTGCGACGGCCTTGCGCTCTGCACATTATCCACCTTGGGACTTTCCGGTACCTTGAAGATGTAAGATAAGCAGTTGAGATTCTCCCTTAGAGAATCAAATACGGCATAGCATGATTTAGTTGGGCAGGCTCGAATTCTATCTAAGACACCTTATCGAATAGATCCACCGATAATTCGTCTAGGGGGAAAGAAGAGTTCTTATGTTGGAAGAAGCCGGAGGAAACCAACTGTTCATCTTCTCCCCGTTTAAAAGCAGCTTTGTTCGAAGAGCCAGCGTGAGTCATAGGACTGGAACATTTGTCTCTGAGACGATCAGTATCGAATTCAGGTCTATAATGAGTGATTTTGGCACCAGTCCATCTTGTTTGAAGACCGATTTTGGAACCTGTAATCCACAACGTGAGAATAGCCTCTGATAGACGTGGACGTAGACAAATTGTGAGAAGACTACATGGGATTAAAAGTGTCGGAATTCACAATCATATAGAAAATTACAAACTATGTGTCCACGTGAAAATTACTTGCTCTCTCCGAACTGTAATAGATATTCAACCTGGTGAGCCATCAGGCTATTATCAATGTTAGCCAGAATTGACAGTTTCTCGACGGACACGCAAAAACTTTCCACACAAAACTGCAACAATACTCCACCCGTTTACTTTACATAATCGCGTTAGAGTCCCAATTCTCAACTTGTGCTTTCTCCGTGCCTCAAACGCTCCCAGTTAACCACTAGTAACCGTTTCGTGCTACGAAATATAGATTTTAGCTTAAACATTGACCTCTATAAAACAAACTAATGTCAAAACTTTCTATGGAATTTTGATTATCACGTGATAATCATTCTAGACATAGCTGCTGGTTACCCAATAGTCGTGGAATACTCCAACAATTGCCTGCCGATATTATATACTTTATTGAAAGGAAAAAAACATTTATATCGCGTAAAGTTTTTGTCAAGAAAATATTACATATACATTATTTGTCATGTTACATGTGATCGCTCCACATTTTCCACATTCAGCACGTGAGTTTGTGTTCTGTTTCTTGCTTTCGAAATCGTCCGTCATGCAAGTAAAATTTCCGCGATGAATGGACGTTAGAAACCCCGTATTGACCGAGCAGTTCGCGAGATTTTCAACTTTTTGACGTTTTCGAACAATCGAAGAAGTCCTGCGCTGGAGTTTGCTCAATTCTTCGCCGGATTTTGGAAATTTCCATACGGCAGGAGTATTTTTTCCAGTTTTGTGTGGAAAGTTTTTGCGTGTCCGTCAAGAAACTGTCAATACTAGCTACCATTGATAATAGCCTGATGGCTCAATAGGGTTAATTGGTTACTACGAGTGGGCACATAATTTCTTTGTGGAAAAGCTTATATGTTGATTATAATCTTACTTTTTCCTTTTTGTTTTGTTCTCCGTACAGCTCTCTATAAGTTCGTTTTAACGAATTTACCATAAGCTTTAGTTTTATATTGTCCAACATCCTGAGCAATGCGTGCACTGTGACGCACATGAATAAAACGATGCGGTTTCCGTGAGTACGCAATGAATCAAATGCTAGATAGGGTGTGAGTAATCGGCAGACACAATAAACATTGTTAGGCAGGCCGCTTTCAAATGGGAGCGTGACAGTAAGGACGGGTATGCACGTTATATGCAGCTGATGGCTAAACGTTTCCGAGTCACATTCAAAACGGTCTTCAGAAGAAACACTAATTTTGAAGCTGGACATTATTTTTGCTGATTCAAGATAGCTGACCAAGCCCGTTTTGGAACGCTGAATGCTGTTGCTGTCCCTGATTTCACTTGGAAGTCCATTACAAATATTGAAACATTTTGAAATAAAGAAGTTCGTGCGTATCGCTTTCCGAGCTAACAAGTTTCGTAAGCTGGAAAATTTATTTTTTAATTTTTAATTTTTTTTAAAGTGAAGGAAGAACGCTGTTGTAATCGCGTCCAAGTGTATCAGTTTATACAGAAGTGTAAGATTTAACTTTAGTCTTCGTAACCAAAGTGGATCAATACCAAGTGTTTGACAACGTTCACTATAGGTAAGTGAGGATGAATATCCTAGCAAGCTTTTGGTGAATGATCGTTGGAGATTTTCTAAAACAAGCCTATCAGATTTTATTTCACAGCTATATGGACAGCGACGTTAAAAGTGAAGGAAGAACGCTGTTTTAATTGCGTCCAAGTGTGTCGGTTAATACAGAAGTGTAAGATTTAACTTCAGTCTTCGTAACCAAAGTGGATCAATACCAACTGATTGACAACGTTCACTATAGGTAAGTGAGGATGAATATCCTAGCAAGCTTTTGGTGAATGATCGTTGGAGATTTTCTAAAACAAGCCTATCAGATTTGCATACGTGACAGTAAATGAGAGTGCAACACTCAATTTGATGT
>LOND01003006.1:39590-58835 GCA_014220965.1 Paragonimus kellicotti | reverse complement strand
TCACGGATAATCCATAATACACAGAACAAGCATCAGACCCTCAACGCGAGCAGTTACCTCGACAGTGGTCACTATTTGTCTGAGGGTTGCTCGAAGGCGGTTCGGTCGTATCAAACGTGTAACGGTTCAGTACCCTGCGCTAAACCGAATGTCTCCATCCCACCCATCTATTCGCTCCATATCTGGTCAGGAGGCCACTTGTTAACTGTCTCGCTCACTCACTTATCCATCGCCTATTCTCAAGGCCACAGACACATCACGCGTGCGTGATCTCACGCTTTTCGGCGTTGAAAGCAAGTTTATCTACATGGGCTCAACTTCACGGATAGAGCCAACACCCGTGCTCACGGCATGCAATATTTTGATATCCTTCACAAAAAGCAACAAAAGAGGCCGAAATAAGATCATCTTTAGTGATGAGGAACAGGTTCGGACCAAATACAAGTTCAGGGGAACACACTTGTAGCTGGTTGGGTAACTAAGGTACGCACAGCACGCACTATCTGTATTGCTAACTGTTGCTGTGAGACCTTGGCTGTTACCTTGCACTTCACAACAGGGAAACTTGCACAGCAGAACAGCATTCCACGCTGTCAAAAGTAATGGCACAATCAAGCAGTCAAACCAGTCCTCCAAGTCTGCGAGAAAGTTCGTTCCCCAAGATCACTCTGCAAAAGTTGTGCTGCGCTTTGCATAAGCAACCATGAGTAGGACTAACGCAGTATGAGAGAATTTGCATTACAATGGAGGCTTTCAAAAACAAGAATGTTGGTAGATAACCTTTTGAGTGACTTCGTCTACCTCTCTTAATGACCGCAGCGATGTTCGTTAACTTCCAGTTGTTGGTCACTATTTCTCTAAGTGCCAATTGAGTGAAACGTAGCTAACGGGCCGGGCATTCCGCTTGGCCGCTTCATGGAAGGCTTATAAGATGCCGTCCGAGTCAGGAGAACTGTCTGTAAGTACCGGGGTTTATCCATCACGGTGTAATAAGGAATGTTCACGCTGCTCGTTCCTTCAGATTCAATGGCAGCAGTGGATTGGAGAAGGCGGCCTGTGAAGAAAACTACTGCAAGTTTCGGTTAGAAGAACTGCGTACTCAGCATCGGAGTGTGTGTATCTTGTCAAACGGAGGGGTTGTGATATTCTCCCCTCGGTCTTACGAGCCATCAATGCAAACCGAATTGGACTTTTGACCTACAGCTAGGCGCGCAGCAAGATGTTGCTGATAGTGAAACCAATCTTCAAAAGACAAATGAAGTACAATAAATACGGACGTTCATATTCTTTCCGGTTTTTATCCTAGCCCACATAGCCGACCGTCCATCCACGCCCACTGTTTGTTCGGATGATGTGTGAGGTACGTAAACATAGCTAACATGGGGCTTATAGTGCTCCAAGGCTGCTGATGATGTAGGTTCATTAACGACTGTGGAGACTGCAGCAGTGATTTCTCTATATGGGTCATCTACCGAGTGAAGGAGATCGTAGTCGTCTCATAATTTATAAGACACATAGGCAAGCAGCATGTCACCATTTTTTTCCTCAAATTTCCTTCGTCCTCGCTTGACCATAATGGCTCAGTAACGTCCAAGTTGCCGAATACCACGTGAGAGTTTGTAAAAATATGGATCGACTGCGAAGGTTTTCTGCTCACCGCCAACGAGAGTAGGCAGATGAACGTTTTATAAAGCACGGCAGTCCTGCAAATAAGAGGAAGAGCGCTTGAACAGGTTGAACGGAATACTGTGAAAAGAGACTACGGGGGAATTTCATGAATGAAGGCGTGGTGTTTTAAAGTTGAAACAAGTTAGAAGTGGCCAATTTGATGTTAAATGTTGCTTTTATAAACTTTCAGAAAATAATGATGGGTTTATTTCGTGACAACCATATTGATTTGATATTTCTGTTCCAGCGTGAGGAATCGATTTTACGTGAAAGCCGAGAACATTATCACTTCTGACAAAAAATGTCTAATCCATGTTTTCTTTGTAGTATATCAGGTAAATGGGTCTATTTCTACACATGCTGATAACGTTATCAAATGTTTGTGTTTATTTCAGGCTCATATGGGACGATAGCAGACAAGAAAATGATTCTCCATCAAAAAAAACCTTCAGAATACAAATATGTTTACCTCATTGGACTCTTCACAAGCCGACTAACCTCTCTTGACGTTCATTCGAAAACATTATTTAGAAACTGTACAACCATGCTATTCTAAATTCTGCGTACGAATCACTCGATTTTCCCTGTCAACAAGCTCAAAACAGTCCAAAGTTCATAACGGACTATTTGTTCAAGAGCTCGGATAAGCTATGGATCTACTCACTATTATTATTGTCCGTCTCAAAGTGAGGTGCACAATATTGGAATCGGGTTCCTTTCTTGGGTTTATAGGTAATAACGTGGTGGTGTCTTTTTTGTCCCGAAGCCAACTCACGTCTGAATGATCCATCAGTAAACAACCTCCCAGCAACCGGCAGGCAATTGACATTCCAAAAATTAATTATGAACAGTCTGGACAATGAACTTTTCGATATTAGTTCCATCATCTGGCGCTCAAACAGCACCGGAATCAGGCCACATTGATGGCTAGTGGTTCTACATCTTATGAGATTGTGAATTGATACTCCAAAACCCAAAAGTTGAGCGTTGACAGAAGAATAAATGATAATACTGAAAACGCCCAATGAGGGGTAACCTTAATAAAGTTACTGACGGCTTTTGGGAGGCGATGTTGTGTATAAGTAGCTGAGTGCCCACATCATTGCCAACAAATAACACATTATTACCTTTGTCATTATCTTAATGACGAGTTTGCGTTTCACTTGAGCTACTTCACCTGCCGTATTTCAGTCGTTGTACTATGTAAACTAGTGACTCGGATGCTTGTATACCAATGTCCTCTCCGTTATTACTCTTTGTAGTGAGATCACCTTCGACGTCCCCAAAATCCTAAACTCCCTGCGACGTGAGAGTTGCCTTACCAGTACCACCGTGCCTGTTCACATTATCTTGTGAATGTAAATTTACTACAAACCACTAACATCAAAGTTAATGTGTTGGCGTAGGTATCGCAGTCTTAGTCGTAGCTGTATAATGAATCCGCGCCATCTCTGCTACTATAGGCTACATTCACTAGGATAACAATGTTTTAGCTGTCACCGTTGGGAACGCCGCCCAACCAGTCTGACGCTTGTTTGAATTCTGAAGGTCGACTGGAGTTTCCGTCGACATTCGTCCTCTCTGGCGGTTGCCGTGCGGTTGTGCTTGAGGTTCTCTCACGTCCAACTCCCTAGCGCCTTTAACTGTTGCGTTGAAGTCTGCTTGTGAACGGTGAGTAAATCAATAAATAAAGTTTGTTTGCAGATTCACCGTCTTCTCACTACGACTTCCGTTCCGCGTTAACATAAGGCTGGGAAACCTTGGGCGTACGAACCTAGGAACTAGCATCGCGATATTGGTGAGCCCGTTCCATAAATTATTTTGCTGCTTTCTATTATTTATTGCGACTTTTATAGACACCCGGTTCAGTTTTGTATCTCTCTCGTATTTGTACATTTGTACACATTTATATGCAGAGGAGGTGCCCATGGGCTATCGGAAGGGCGAATTATACCCATGTCCAGCATGTGTTGAAATTCGGCACGAGCAATGCGCAGTTTGTCTGGTGCCAGTCTTCGTGGTCGTTGAAAAACTGGTGGGCCTTTCGTCTTGATGTGATGTACCACGTCCGTAACGACGGCAGGTAGCTCGTTCGATGGACGGGTCAATTCTGTGAATTCACGCAGTACTGCTCGGTATCTATCATCACCGCTTGGTTCAGCAAGCAGCGGGCTGAGGACAGACGTCGAGGAAATGGTGCCTATGGTAGATATACTCGTCAGAGGATCTAGGAGCTTGTGATGACCTGCGTCGACAATTAACCCAAAATGCTTCAGGAAGTCCATGCCCAAGATGGCATCTGGTATATCCGCAATAGTGGGCACCCGAAGGAAAGTATGCCGGAAAGCCCACATCCAGCGTAAGGGAGCGTGTGCCAAAAGTGCGTATTGGGGTTCCATTGGCGGCTTGCAGCTTGAAGGGTGTCGAACGAGGCGTATCCTCCTTTCTAGGTGGTACGACGCTGACTTGAGCACCAGTGTCTACTAGAAAACGCAACCTAGAATTTCTATCGGGTATAAAAAATAGGCGACCAGGAGTAGGACTGCCAGCAACAGTTGTCGCCATTACTTGCTGGCACTCGCGTTTCCGAGACGGTTGAGAAATTGCACGGCTTAATGCATTTCGGTGCATCTATCTCACCTTGAATGTGAATAAACCGGACACACAACTTATCTAGCAGAATAGCGTTCAAAATGAAGTAACTGGACACAAGTCAGCAAATAGCAACCAATCAACTGGACATCAGTTTATTGAAACAGTCAAATGCGGGGGAAGGTTAGGCCGTGTCAAACAATTTCAAGGAGGAAGTTTCAACAGGTAAGCAATGATAGTCATAAAAGTGAAGAAAGCAAGCACTTTATGTGCGGTTCTGTCACGAACTTCACCATGATCTTCTACTGCACACAGCAATAGTAAAGAAAAGCAAATTTATGGTCATTTTTCTACGAAGAAACCAAACATGCTTCAACGGATTCATTGCTCTGTGTCATACCAAACACAAATGACGAACATATCAGACGAACTCCAACAGATCTGACATCGGAACCCCAAAGTCACTCGGGCTTTTCATATGAACCCACGAGAGCTATAAGTGTACAGGACATTGGAGAATCTAAGGCAAATCTTTACATACCAGAATTCAACTTCTGTCGTGCCCTTCCAGAAGACACAGTGACCTGATATCACGCCTTACAACACCTTGTTTTGTTTTCACGAATACTTGTCTTACATGATTATCTGGTCCTGGGGATGCACTGGTTACTATGCCTTTCGGCCAAACACCCCGAGGAGCTGATGTGTCACAAAGGAGTACGACGTCCCCTACCTGTAAATCACGTGAGGCAGTAAACCACTTGTGATATGCTTGCAATCCGGGAAGGTATTCACGTCGCCACTGCTTCCAAAACACGCAAGCGAGATGTTGGGCTTGCCTCCAACCCTTAGTATAACGCTCTGACAATGTAACTTCGTCATTTAGAAAACCCCAATTCGACCGGAGCAATAACAGATCATCGGGTCTCAGTATCATCGTAGATGGGCGCAAGCGGAGAATTGCAAATTATTCCTTCTACCTCTACAATGTAACTAAGCAGCGCCTCCTCATGCATAACCTGCTGGTGAGTGATGGAAGTAAGTACCCGCCGGATGGTTCTTATCATTCTTTCCCATATTCCACCTCGATGGCTGGCTTCAGGTGGGTTAAAGTACCAGTCAATTTTACGAATTAGTAAACAATCTGCAATCTTTCTTTGATCCAAAGCTTGCAGCCTCTTCTTCAGCTCTGAATCTGCTCCTACAAAGTTGGTGCCGTTGTCGCTATATATGGCATCCGGAGCACCTCGTCTGCCCACAAATCTAATAAGTGCCATTATGAACTAGCCCGTTCACAGTGAGTGGGCTACCACCAAATGGATAACATTAGCCTGAATGCAAGTAAACGCACAGCCGTAGCGCTTGTGTTCGTTCTACCTATCTTCACTTTGAACGGACCAAAGTAGTCCACTCCAGTATACCGGAATGGATACCCGTCAGCAGTCACTCTATTTATTGGTAATGGGGCCATTAACTGCTCACATAGTCTAGAGAAGGTGATTTGCATCCATAGAAATTATTGTGCACACCTCTGTCTGTCGCAACCCCCTTTAACAAACAAAACTGTCCGGATGGATGCAAATACATTTGTGGCACCCATGTGGCATTCCAGCTCCTGCAGTGTCTAACTATGAGTTCTGTGACTGTGCCGTGCGACGGTAAAATAACAGGTTTTATATCGTTTTGGTCAAGCGCCATCGCTTGCTCTTCCCCCGAGACATAATAAACCGTCTACTATTACTGATCGAAAATGGGTCAGACTGGAGGTATTTCAAGTTGGCAAAAAAAGCTGATAAAGTATCTGTTGTGTTGTGTGCTTAACTACTGTCATGTGTTTGATAGAAAATCGGTGTCCACGCTCCTGTCTTCATTTATTCCATTTTTATTGATCGTTCCTATTACATTCCAAATCCCATTAACGACTGCGAGTCTCCGTTGCAAATACTGACACAATTATTCCAATTACGCGCGCAATGAATCATTTCTCCCAAGGAGGTTAGTCGCGATGTATAATTAAAGCTTGAAACCCTTTAGCTGTCGAAGCCTGTTTCCACACAGTTCGTTCGTCCTCATTTTCCACTGTGGGATCTTTGCTAGTGCACACCTTTTGTTCACCTACGCTTAATAGCTTCGCTATTACATTACTTATTGTACTTGATCGTGTCCACATGAATTCTTGGTGTCGCACTCTGTGATTTTTGTGGATTCAGTATCGAGGTTTGTTTTTGTATCCTTTTGTCTAGGTTTTAATATTTTTCTTGTGTTTCAGCAACTCATTAATACGAAATTGGCCGTTACTACCGTCTTCCATTTTGAATCCGAATCGTCCACTTAACAAGCTTGAAATTTGTAGACGCACGCTGCATCGCAGACGCGGCTAGTTTGGATTCAGCCCATCTACAGACTTCATGAGTAGATTGAACGTAGTCCGAGGAATCACTAGACGTTTTGGATTAACAGGGCTGCGGTGCACGTTGCAATCTTCGGGCGCAGGCCCACTCAACAACTTTGGTCGCGTAGCAGTCATGAAGCATCGTCCGTTGCTCGGCCTAGCCACCAACGTGACTCTCACAAGTCAATTGGCAAACGGTCATTCTCTTCGTCTATCCGTAACGCTTACTGATGTCCATTTAGATTTTGCTTCATTGCTCGCCTAATTTCTTGAAACAATTAATGCTAATTGCCAACAGTCGTCTATTAGGCATAACACTTTCCATCACATCTCAAACGGTGGTCTGCCAGCAGCTGCCAAGCTCGAACTTTTGGCTCCTGATAAACTCGGTACCTCTGGTAAGAAGTGATCACATGCTACACTTTTGGATTATTCAACTTTCGAAGAGTCCATGGTCCTCGCTACTCCATATGACTGGTGTTCACACGAAGACTACAGAAGTTTCAATCAAATCAGCGTTGCAGATTGATATCCTGTCTCACACATTTGTGCTATCACATCTGGTCTGCACGACAAAACCATGCTATCTAAAGTCGACCTGAACTGGGCTTACCGTCAAATTACTGTGGCGGAAGACGTCACAAAAAGTGCCAGCACCGCGCCATTTAGATTGCCTAAATTTTTATGGATGCCCTTCTACGTAAGAAATGTAACGCAAACCTCAAACCATTTAATGGACGGAGTGCTACGTAGTCTGGGTTTCCCTCACCTGCACGTCGATGGTATTTTAATTGCCAACTCTACCCCCGAGGAACACCGCACACATTTGCTCCAAATTTTCCAGCGGAATGACATCACTGAACATTTCCGCACAATAGATCAACTTAACCGGAGTACAACCGCTTGCCGTCATTGTGTCCGCCGTCAGGAAATTTTTCAACTCAAATCGGTAAGTCAGGTCAGTTGTTTTGTTGGCATGGTTAACCGTTATAGCCTTTTCCTGGCAAGCCTTGCTGACACACTGAAGCCACTAAATAATTTTTGGACTTTCAAACAGAATAAACTCCCATAATTGTCTGAGATATCAATCAAGCATCTCAACTTGATAAGACAGATGCTTGCACACGCAACACCCATTCATCCTGTAAATGCCTCCGCTCCTATCAGTATCAACACTGATGCGTCAAATTTGGCTGTTGGAGCTGTACTTCAGCAACTGGATGGTAAAAAACGCCAACATGTCACGATTTTCTCCAAATCTTTGCATTCAGCACAAACTCGCTACAGTAAGTCCAACCATGAACCTATTGGCAACCTATTTGGTCATTAAACATTTCCGTCATTTTGTTGAAGGACGTACATTTTATGTTTCCACTGAACACAAACCATTAACGCATGCCCTATCGGCAAAACCTGATCGTTATTCACTATGGGACTTGCGTCACTTGGATTACGTTTTCCAGCGTATATCGGACCTCCAATAAGTTAAGAGAGAACAAAACGCGATAGCCGACGCCTTTTCGAGAATCCAACCGGTAAACGTCTCGTTTGACAGCTCCGTCGACTTTATGCACATGTCTAAACTTCAAGCTATTGGTCCTGACACAAAAAACACGACGTCTTAGTTAACGTTCAGCAAATAACGCATTAGGGAGTAACATCTCTTTGTGATCTTCCTACAGGATTGCCAATACCTACTGTTCCTCGAGAGGTGCGGGTAAATGTATTCGATGCCCTCCGCAACATGTCACATTCAGGAGTCAACGCATCCACAAACTTATTTCCGGACGATTCGGTTGGTTCGGTATGAACAAGTGTATATACGATTGGACGCGTTGCTGCTTGCCTTATCAACGATCCAAAACCCAACAGCATACCGTCACTCCACTTGGATCATTTCCGCCTCCTGATGCTCGTCTTGATCACGTGCACTTTGATGCTAATAAACCCCTGCCACTGTGGAAATTTTTTTTATATCTGTTCGCAGGTATCGACAGATTTACTGGGTAACTAGGAGGTTTTCTGATCCGTGACACCACTAATCAAACCTTGGCGACAGCATTCGTAGTTTGAGGAATTTCACGCATTGGCATATCATCCACTATAACCACAGACTGCGACTCCAAGGTCAGGTCTCATCTATTTGAGCAAATCACGCTTCCTTTCAACCCTACGGATTCGTACCATAGCGTAACATTCACAGACCAGCGGACTGCTCGATAGATTTCACCGGACATTAAAGGCTGCCGTGACTACCAACTAGAATCAACCGCTTGGTTTGATCAACTACCACTTGTGCTTCTTGGATTACGCAACTCTGTTCGTACTGATAGTCAATGCTCCCCAGCACAACTTACCTATGGCACCAGCTTGCGTTTACCTGGTCAGCTGCTAATCCGTTCGGACAATGCAAACGTTTCTGATCCAGCAAACTACGCAAGTCACTTGCAATATTTCATGCCCAAGTAGGCTTATCAACCACCAAGATTATGAAGTAACCCCACTAACTATCCTAACGAGCTGTCTGAGTGTTTGAACATACTTTCTCCTTGTGGTAAGCTCCACGAATCCCTAGAACCAGCGTATAAGGGCCCATATCCTGTTCTGAATCGTTTGGACAAACATTACACGTTGGACGTCCGTGCGTTTCGCGACAACATATTGATGGAGGATCTCATTCCAGCGCGACCACTGGAGGAACTCGCTCCAACTAGCACGCACAAGTTACCCGGAACGATTTCATCCAACACCAAACCAGGTCAATCAATGCGCTTTCCTGAGTGAGTTGTGATCGTTGTTTCACCGTAACCTCACAACTTGTGGGAGGTTATATAACCGTCGCCTTGCCCACCCACGCGGCCCATCACGTGTCAAGCCGTCTAGTCTAAGTGACGCTCACTGTCCCAACCTGCACATGCGCGTCCACACATTCATCGGCCAGAATGCGCGCGCGCGGTAATCACATGCACACTCAATCAACTGGAATGCTCTAGTTGGATGCGATTCTGTTCAGTCGAAACAGGGACACACAGAACACGGTTAGACAATCATCGGAATAGTGAGGAAACAACACGAGTGAACACTGCAGGACATGGTTTAAACAAGCGTTACGACATTAAACTTGTAACACCAATATCAACAAGTAGGATCTAAAACACTAATCCAACACCTACATCGACCGTCTCCGAGATATCATTGTTGTTTGTCAGTAGGTACCCATGCTATCACTATAGGCAAATTTCAAGGCTATCATTCACGGGGCCATCAAAGATCATGTGCTTCTATGGCTTGCACAAATGAAGGATGTGAGACACTGATTGAGGCGTAACACCCAGAAGCTGATGGTCGCGAAACAGAAAGCATAGGATCTGTTTGAGTAGGAAGGTGCTGAATGAGTTGAGTGTACAAAATCCAAGATAGATTGAAGTACTGTTATGTGATACCCATTTGTTTGGATGTTATACGTGGCGATGTTGCCAACTGCCTTCCCATCGTTTTTCCCTCTATCGCACTAGAGGCCCTGGAACACATAACTGACGACCACATTTAACACCACACGACGGAAGACAATCGTTTATGGCCCAACAGCATGGGTTCCGCCAAGATCATTTCTGCACAACCAATCTGTTGATGACAAATGACTCACTGACCAGAAGTGGATTGTTGCAGTGATTAGGAAGTAGTTTGCCCAGATTTTGTGGCAGCATTTGCCAGGATTGGTTACGATACCTTACTAACCAGGTTGCGGTCTGGCGGCATCTCGAAACAACTGTTAGCCTGGCTGCAAAACTACCTTTCGGACAGAACTTTCGGTGTAAGAGTCCACAGAAAACACTTTTCTACACAGCAGACAGTTGCTGTTCCTGATATTCATCAACGATGCCAATGTTACCACGGAGTTTAGGTAGTCAGTTTATGCAGACGATATGAAAATTTGGATACCAGAATGACCCCACAGGGGAGGAAGGCGTATTTCAGGAGGACCCGGATAATCTATTCCCTTTGGCGGCAGAAAACCACTTGTTTAGTAATATAACCAAATGCACCGTCTCTGATGCCCTCCAGATTATCAAACGGACCTACAACATGACAGGAACCTCTTTTCGGTAGGCCTCGAAGGAGACATGAACTAGGTACTCCGTTCAAGACTATCTGGGCGTTTCTTAAAACACCGCATTGCTATCACGGAAAGTTAAAATTGCCATAGCACATAGTAGAAGGCAGTCTAAATCACATTGCACTTGATTAATCCTCCTGCTTATCCAGTAGCCTCCCAGGGTGTCACCTTAAAATGAGCGTGCAAGCTTGGTCCTTACTTCCTTGTAAAGACAATCGGCTGATTGGAAACGTTCAAAGAATAGCAACCAAAAGAGTTTTAGGAATGAGAGCCCTGTCTTAGCCTTTGGAGCTCCAAAAGCTGAACTTGGTCGGTCTGGGATACCGACGTCTCCATGACGACATATTTGTCCAGAACATTCTGCATATTCTTAATCACCCATGCACTAGTCTGCCGGTTGTCAGTTGCAAAACAACATTAGCGGGGTACTCCCTGAAGCTATAGAAGCAATACAGTTGACCTACGTGCAGGAATTTTCCATTTTGTGTGTGAGTAATCGAAAACTGGAAAAACATTCCTGAAGTATTTGTTACGGTGGCATCCCCGGATAAGTTGAACGATTAATCGAAATTATCACGCACATGTACAATTTCTGACCATTGATTTTGCTAAGGTCTTTTGGACTCTTTGTGAGACTCCTGTGCTTGACATAATTAGCGTTGAATGGTGGACCTACGTTTTATTATCTTCACTAAATAAACTACATTAATCACTCCTTCTTCATACCTCAGCTACTACTACCATTTCCATTACTGCTACTCAATCTGTGCCCTGTAAAATTCTAAGTGACAAAATCAGATATTGTCCTTCTATCCATTTTTTATTGAGTGACGTGTGATTCTTATCCTATCTTGATGCGCGAACATTCTTTCTGCTCAGACCCGATCATTTGTTTGAGTGCGTGGTGCCGAGCGCACTGAGGGGTACCGAGTGCAAGACGCAGTTGAAATTAGCAAGCGCGCACGGATAGAGCTAGAACTGTGTAGCAGGGTGCGCTATCGTGTTGTTAGAGTCAATCCTGTTTTGTTTGCGTAAGTTTTATGCACGCGACTCACCGGTACTTTGGCTCCTGTTCGTGTCGGTGGTCTCCCTGTACGGAAGTATCGTTCCAGCCCCAACCTCGGAAAAACGCTGTCTTCTGGTCTAACCACTTTGCCCAGAACCAGGCTACGAGCGGCACGAGTAACCGGAGTGAAAAACGGCCGGCTCGTACGAAAAAAATGGCCTGGTTGCCCGGAAGAAGGCGATAACAGAATAACAAATTGACAGTATAATGAAAGTGCAGAAAAATTGTGCGCAGAGAAAAGACGAAAGAAAACGGTCGAGAGTATCCGATTATGGCCGACAGTTCAAAGTCCTACCAATGATTTTCTCGATAAGCAACGATAGAAGAGAAAAATACCTTCGAAACGATTAACACGGAAGCACTCATAAAAATGAGATTTTATACGGTCCTAAATGAATAAGTGTGCAAGAGAATTGGATCCCTCACCACGAATGTAAAAACTCTTCAGAAATTTAATAAATAAATTGCCCGTACAACAAAATCGACAATGACGGGTGGTAAGATGGAATTGAGGTCACTCAAACAAGTGATCATTGATCGGGTCGGAACAGGGCGAATGTTCGCGCATCGAGGCAGGATAGGAATCACAGGTTACTCAATAAAAAATGGGTAGGAGGAAAATATCTGATTTTCGTCACTTAGAATTTTACAGGGCACAGATTGAGTAGCAGTAATGGAAATGGTAGTAGTAGCTGAAGTATGAAGAAGGATGAATTAATGTAGTTTATTTAGAGGAAGATAATAAAATGTACGGCTACCATTAAACCCTAATCAAAAGAGCGCGGCAACATTTGAAATAATACAACAGACCTTCATAAAATCAGCGGTGCTCGCAGACCCTTCATGTTCTCTGGCAACGTAAGCACTGGCAAATTTGTAGGAGCTTCCAGATACCGGGGTCGGTGCCTTGCGAGCAGGGGAGTTTTGTAATACGCAGTCGAACAAACCGAGAGCGCAGTAATTTAATTCGGATTGTGTGACAGGACCTGCTGCGTGCTCTTTGTGTCGTGGACAAGCGGGATAACCCAGCCGTGTTTGTTGTTCGTGACAACGATGCTGAAGTACTAAACACCAGTATACTGAATTACTACTGTAGTGCACAAGGGAATGTGAGCTAGGCTCTCGTCCACTAACAATTTGAAACGCCTTTCCTGAAGAGCAATCGAAACCTAATCCTGAATAAACATCAAACTGAAATAACGTTACAGAGTTTGCAAACAAACGGTATATTTCCAGCAACACTTCGAAATATGACGAGTTGTTAGCTAGGGCTTAATTTGAAACCCACGATAGAAACCGAGAGAAAAATGAAAGGGAACACGAGGTAGGTCCCAGCCCATTCAGCGGCACCCGAATAACGTCAAGCGAAAAGTGCGTTGAACCGTCAAGTTCGTTAAACTACAATCAGAATGGTACATGTTAAACAACCTCGAATAAGTGGAGTAATAGATGAATTTTAGTAGAGCAGTCAAAAACGTAAATGCGCACGATTTATGGCCTGGCAAATTTCTCTGCATATTATCAAGTGCGTACTACAGAACAGGAGATTATAAAGCGGAAAACAGGGGTCAAATGTGAAACTAGACATATAAGGGAAACACACGGTGGATCTGTTCGCTAATCAGTCACTAACATCATTACCATGGGAGTGATAAACTAACAAAAGAATCTTTCTGCACACACAGAGGTGGACACCAACGTCTCAGAGCAACTGCCCAGCATCGTAACAATCGGGGCTTATCAGTTGCATAAACAACCGTGAATGCCTGCGTGGGGTCCACCTGGTGATGGCTCTCCAGGAGGTGACGAGCGATCGCCGATGCCGGTGGTTTGCGTGCCGGTTGCTGGGTGCACACCTGGGTATCGGTATGCATCTGCGTCACATGTTTCCTCACCCATGCTGGGATGTGCTCCGAGATCCGAAACTTCAGCTGCCGTTCCGTCATGCCAATGTAGTCGACCTGGCAACTACATGAAAATCGGTATATGATATGGGATCTGGCGAACGGAGGTATCTGAGGTTTAAGAGATGGAACAGGAATTCGTTTTGTGGTGTAGGTTAACACGAGCTCTGCGGCGTTGTACGTCCGTAATACAGCGGCTTTCAATCGGCGTTGTAGCAACGTACTGACATCATCCCCTTTGAACGGTAGTTGTAGGAAGGCCTTCATCTTTGGTACCCCCATCAACGTTTGCTCTTGCGGCACTTCTTTAGCAAACTTGGTGATAAGTGATTGCGGGTACCCATTGTCCAAGAGAACCTGATTAATTAGCTGCAGTTCACTCAGGATTGTGTCCTGAGTGCAAATCTTTCTGGCTCTATTGAATAACGTTTTGATGAGGCCTGTTTTATAATGCCTTGGCACGAAGCTGTTAAAATGTAAGTATTGGCCATTCCAAGTGCATTTGCGATAGACTGAACGTTGCACTGAACCATCAGTCCTTCGAGTAAGGCGGATATCCAAGAACGGAAGGGAATCGTTACATTCATGTTCAGAATTTAGTTTAATGTTAGCGTGCAGTCCGTTGAATGCTGTCAGAACTTCTTCAGCATGTTCTCTACTATTAGTCACAACTAACATATCATCCACGTATCGGAGAAATAAATCTGTTTTAGAGATGGTGCCTCGAGCCTGATTTTCCAGATGGGCCATAAAAATATCAGCCAAGATAGGTCCTAAGGGACTTCCCATGGCTACGCCATCAATTTGTCTATAGCCTATGTGTTGAAAGTAGAATTTTACATTCGATGTACATAAAAGAAGGAGGCGTTCGAGTTCAGTCGTTGGAATGGGTAATTCCAGTTGATTCGCATTGACATAATCACATATGATGCGAATAGTTTCATGTAGGGGTACGTTTGTGAATAACGAATTGACATCCATGCTAGTCATGTATTTCTCATGAAGATTGACCTTGTCGAGAATTTCAGCAAGCTGGAAGCTGTCTTTCAGCGAATGTTTGCACATTGACTGTTTCACTGGTTCTAATATCCTAACCAGCCACTTTGCTAGCTTATGTTGGGGTGAGTTAGACATCGACAAAACTGGTCGCAGTGGCACATTGTCCTTGTGAAGCTTGGGCAGTCCATAAAGCTGAGGCGTACGAGAGCCTCTGGGTCGTAATGCCTTCGCTGTTGTTGAGTTGATTAAGTTCATTTGTTGCAAAAGTTTTAATTCTTTTGATATTCTTTGTTCGAACTCGATGGGAGTATCAGGAGTATCATCAGCAACGAACTTGGAACGATCATTCAAAATAGGCAACATTTTTTCTATATAACTCGATTTGTCAAGTAATACTGCTCCTGACCCTGATGAATTGTTAGGAAGAGGGCAAGTATCCGTTGTTGGCAGTTAGCTGCCAGACTGAAGGAGGGGTTACGGAGTTCGTATAAGTTTTTTTGTAGGAGACGTAGACGGAATCATGTGTCTAGAACAGACAAGCTGGAAAACGCAGTTTGAGCCGAGATACTTCGGGAAGCCAGGTGATCGCAGTTCGCCAAATTTGCGCAGTTTCGGTTTTTGATTTTGCAGTTTGTGTACATGATTTACTTGTCCGTTGGCCCATGCTTGTCCTTGTTGTCTCCTTTTACAAGAATACTGTTGGAACCACTAGTTCGGAAGAACACTGTCCTCCGATTTTCCCCACGTTGCCCAGAGTTAGTCCACAAGCGTCACAGGTAATCATGATAAAACGGGTGGCTTGTGTGTTACACCCGGTTGTCCATTTAGTCGTGCAGACGCATTCTTTGTCTAATTTCTGCAGAGTTTTCACAGAAGGGGTAAGAGTGTTAGCTTTCTTTTTCGCCTATGCACTTACCACCGTATACAATCCAGCTTTTAAGACCGCCTTCTCAATAATCGTTTTGAGGATAATGTATTTTTCCTACGGCTGAATAACTAGGAGGGTCACTACTGGATTGCCAGATTATGCGTCACCCAGTATGACCCTGAATCCTTAGCGAACGCTTCAGTAGTACTCTAATTCCGACATCTGGCCTGGTTACCTATGTCAGGGAAGTCTGAAATTCCTCGAAACGACCATTTTATTCATCTTACGTAAAGACCTGACTCTATAGTCTTAAGTGATCTTCACAGGTTGCATAGTCATGTACTTCTGTTCTATTTACGAGCGGTCAAAGACTTCGTGCCACATTTTGGCATCCCGCCTACGCGCCTATCTTTTAATTAGAACTTCATGGTACCATCCGAATTTTTTGTTGTCCGCGTTTAAACTTGCCTTCTAATGGTCACAAAACTCCTTTAGGAACTAATTTGGACGGCGTAAATTTTCATCTCTCTACAACACACGCGTGTGTGTATGTATATAGGAGATAGCTGGTCACAAACTAGTTCCTATTTAAAGAGTTTGTGACCCATTAGAAGGCAAGTTTAAAACGCGACCAAACAAAAAATTCGGATGGTACCATGAAGTTCTAATTAAAAGATAGGCGCGTAGGCGGGATGCCAAAATGTGGCACGAAGTCTTTGACCGCTCGTAAATAGAACAGAAGTACATGACTATGCAACCTGTGAAGATCACTTAAGACTATAGAGTCAGGTCTTTACGTAAGATGAATAAAATGGTCGTTTCGAGGAATTTCAGACTTCCCTGACATAGGTAACCAGGCCAGATGTCGGAATTAGAGTACTACTGAAGCGTTCGCTAAGGTATTCAGGGATCATACTGGGTGACGCATAATCTGGCAATCCAGTAGTGACCCTCCTAGTTATTCAGCCGTAGGAAAAATACATTATCCTCAAAACGATTATTGAGAAGGCGGTCTTAAAAGCTGGATTGTATACGGTGGTAAGTGCATAGGCGAAAAAGAAAGCTAACACTCTTACCCCTTCTGTGAAAACTCTGCAGAAATTAGACAAAGAATGCGTCTGCACGACTAAATGGACAACGGGTGTAACACACAAGCCACCCGTTTTATCATGATTACCTGTGACGCTTGTGGACTAACTCTGGGCAACGTGGGGAAAATCGGAGGACAGTGTTCTTCCGAACTAGTGGTTCCAACAGTATTCTTGTAAAAGGAGACAACAAGGACAAGCATGGGCCAACGGACAAGTAAATCATGTACACAAACTGCAAAATCAAAAACCGAAACTGCGCAAATTTGGCGAACTGCGATCACCTGGCTTCCCGAAGTATCTCGGCTCAAACTGCGTTTTCCAGCTTGTCTGTTCTAGACACATGATTCCGTCTACGTCTCCTACAAAAAAACTTATACGAACTCCGTAACCCCTCCTTCAGTCTGGCAGCTAACTGCCAACAACGGATACTTGCCCTCTTCCTAACAATTCATCAGGGTCAGGAGCAGTATTACTTGACAAATCGAGTTATATAGAAAAAATGTTGCCTATTTTGAATGATCGTTCCAAGTTCGTTGCTGATGATACTCCTGATACTCCCATCGAGTTCGAACAAAGAATATCAAAAGAATTAAAACTTTTGCAACAAATGAACTTAATCAACTCAACAACAGCGAAGGCATTACGACCCAGAGGCTCTCGTACGCCTCAGCTTTATGGACTGCCCAAGCTTCACAAGGACAATGTGCCACTGCGACCAGTTTTGTCGATGTCTAACTCACCCCAAGCATAAGCTAGCAAAGTGGCTGGTTAGGATATTAGAACCAGTGAAACAGTCAATGTGCAAACATTCGCTGAAAGACAGCTTCCAGCTTGCTGAAATTCTCGACAAGGTCAATCTTCATGAGAAATACATGACTAGCATGGATGTCAATTCGTTATTCACAAACGTACCCCTACATGAAACTATTCGCATCATATGTGATTATGTCAATGCGAATCAACTGGAATTACCCATTCCAACGACTGAACTCGAACGCCTCCTTCTTTTATGTACATCGAATGTAAAATTCTACTTTCCAACACATAGGCTATAGACAAATTGATGGCGTAGCCATGGGAAGTCCCTTAGGACCTATCTTGGCTGATATTTTTATGGCCCATCTGGAAAATCAGGCTCGAGGCACCATCTCTAAAACAGATTTATTTCTCCGATACGTGGATGATATGTTAGTTGTGACTAATAGTAGAGAACATGCTGAAGAAGTTCTGACAGCATTCAACGGACTGCACGCTAACATTAAACTAAATTCTGAACATGAATGTAACGATTCCCTTCCGTTCTTGGATATCCGCCTTACTCGAAGGACTGATGGTTCAGTGCAACGTTCAGTCTATCGCAAATGCACTTGGAATGGCCAATACTTACACTTTAACAGCTTCGTGCCAAGGCATTATAAAACAGGCCTCATCAAAACGTTATTCAATAGAGCCAGAAAGATTTGCACTCAGGACACAATCCTGAGTGAACTGCAGCTAATTAATCAGGTTCTCTTGGACAATGGGTACCCGCAATCACTTATCACCAAGTTTGCTAAAGAAGTGCCGCAAGAGCAAACGTTGATGGGGGTACCAAAGATGAAGGCCTTCCTACAACTACCGTTCAAAGGGGATGATGTCAGTACGTTGCTACAACGCCGATTGAAAGCCGCTGTATTACGGACGTACAACGCCGCAGAGCTCGTGTTAACCTACACCACAAAACGAATTCCTGTTCCATCTCTTAAACCTCAGATACCTCCGTTCGCCAGATCCCATATCATTACCGATTTTCATGTAGTTGCCAGGTCGACTACATTGGCATGACGGAACGGCAGCTGAAGTTTCGGATCTCGGAGCACATCCCAGCATGGGTGAGGAAACATGTGACGCAGATGCATACCGATACCCAGGTGTGCACCCAGCAAACCGCACGCAAACCACCGGCATCGGCGATCGCTCGTCACCTCCTGGAGAGCCATCACCAGGTGGACCCCACGCAGGCATTCACAGTTGTTTATGCAACTGATAAGCCCCGATTGTTACGATATGCTGAGGCAGTTGCTCTGAGACGTTGGTGTCCACCTCTGTGTGTGCAGAAAGATTCTTTTGTTAGTTTATCACTCCCATGGTAATGATGTTAGTGACAGATTAGCGAACAGATCCACCGTGTGTTTCCCTTATATGTCTAGTTTCACATTTGACCCCTGTTTTCCGCTTTATAATCTCCTGTTCTGTAGTACGCACTTGATAATATGCAGAGAATTTTGCCAGGCCATAAATCGTGCGCATTTACGTTTTCGACTGTTCTACTGAAACAAAGTATTCATTTATTTTCAAAGACCCGAAAATAATTTCATGAGGATATCGTTTACTTCTAATTCTTTGTGATGAATTTTTGCAAGTACACCTAGCCCATAAACGGTTGAGTTGGTACACCGTAGCGACAAACTGTCCATAGTTTTTTTTTGTTATGCAAGCACAGACAGTTGTTAATATTCGATGATACTAACAATGTAACACTTTCACTCATTTTTCTCACGTGAAACAG
>LOND01003006.1:20444-30586 GCA_014220965.1 Paragonimus kellicotti | reverse complement strand
TCTTTTTTTAAGAAAATCCGGTGGTGACGGGAGAATGGTAAGCTAGACTACAACCAAACTTCATGGTCTTTCTTCAAATCAATTTTCGCGATATCCATTACACTCTATACACTATGTATCATGAACAGTTTCCCATAGTCTCCTTTGAACGGCATATATGCACACTTACTCTCGTTTAGACAGACTCTAGTCATCTGACAGGTACTTGACAGTAATCTAGTTCGCCGGTATGGTGTTTAAAGGTTGAGACGAGCTGGAAACGGCCATTTGGTCGCGAAAAGAGATTTTTCAAATTTTTTGTGAAATATTAAGTCGTATATTTCAGGACAAATGTATAAATTTTATCCACTGTAATAGTTGCGTTGCAATGAGAAAATTCGGCTGTACCCAAAATTCGCTGGTATTTATACTTTTGTTAAGAAAGATACTTCGCTCATTTTTTTCCAATATAAGCATCATGTTGGCCTTCGTAGTCAATATTGCGATGTGAAAATGTTCTCATCGGAATTTTCATGCTCGAGTACATGCTCCATATTCCCCAGAAACGCTCAATTTCACGTAGTTTAGAAGATATAAATGAATTTGTAATTTCCGACCACATTGCGTTTACATTGCATTTCACACTAAATATCAAAGTGAATTCCAATGAAAGCTATGCCACCACGTTTGTGGGTTAGTTATCTATCTGAATTATATGCTAACTCCTTTTCCTTGGAATATTGATCGCAGCCTTCACATTCAGATAAACAGTCCAACCAGCCTCTTTCGAAAAGAGGTAATAGATTCGGGTTTCGCTCTTGTTAGAGCTCATCAGTAGTGCATATTCTTTCCACGGATAGGGTTAAGACTGTAATTAAGCTTTCATGAGGCAACCGTGTTGACCACTGCGCCATTGACCTCACATTAGGCACGACCGAATTATCACATGTGAACGCTCGACCACTTTCGCTTGTGAGTAATGAGTATGCTGCCGACAGGTTAATTCGAGGTGAAAGTGAGCGAATAACGAGACGAAACGATAACAGCGGAACGACAAGCGAGCACGTAGCATGAGTCGTGAGTTCGTATGCAAGCGGTACTTGTTGATTTTCCGATTCGATCAAACAAACGTTATCACATAAAAATGTTGGAAACAAAAACAGTAGAAATGGCAATCGTAAATTTAACATAGTCAGCAATAGACAAATAGGGTCGCTAGAATGGTCAAAGGCCTTAACAGAATCAAAGAAAATGTACCTGAGATGTACCATTGTCTTTGGGCTCTTTCAGACTATTCATGAAGATTAACACAACAGTTACGTACGACATGGCGAAGGAAGTCATGCTGAGTAGAAGGGGCAAGGTTATTTGACAATAAATGCGTAAGGATAGCACGTTATAACAGGCGCGCCGATGTCTTACATAAAATGCTAATGTGGCTGATCAGCCGACAATATATGAGAGAGTGTCGGTCGCCTGCCTTAAATATGGGTGTGGCAATCGCCACTTTTTGTCTTCGGAAGGTTGCCGGTCAGAAGTGTCTGTTCAAGCAAATTATGGAGGAGTTGCGCAAGACTGATGGCGGCTTCTTTGGGGATCCTAGGTTAGATTGCGTCCGTTCCCATTGCACTGTAAGAACTGATCTTAATCAAGACATCCTGAACATTTGGCGCAGAGAAGTCAGCTGTCAAGTGCGGATGTTGGAAATTTCCCCGCGGGCATGTCTAGTGCCAGTTTGGCGGCACCACAATGTAGACCGCTGAATACCACTTGCTTAACAACTCACTTGGGAATTGAATGAGGCATCCCTATGGGGTAGCCGCACAGAAAGTGCTGACAGCATATCTTTTTTCTGGCGGCGCATATACTTGAATGGGAAGTTCTTATTTTCGCGGGGTATAAACAAGATTTTTGTCTGTGCCTGTGGGTGTGTTGACGGATTTGCCGTCTGCGAAAAGCTTATAGATCGTCCAACCTGCCCGTTAGATTCTCATTGGCGAATAGAGGACGAACGTCAAGTAAGCGACTTGTTGTTTCGCGACATAAGTGAACGAGAGCAGGACTTTCGTAGTTTGCGAATAATAAGATGCCTCATCAACCTAGTGAATGGAAACTTTAAAAACTTTAATTTGAGTTCACCGAGTCAAACTCGTGGCTGAGTGTACGTGAGAAGCTCCTTAGTGTGTTAGAATCGGCTTTCTGGAAATAGCAAAATGAATATTTGTCACAGCTTTTTATAGCCAATAACAGATAAAATCAAAAAGTAGCTGCAAAAGAGTTCGAAAGGCTGCTTTTTTCACCTCCAACATATTACACAAAAAACTTTTATTTGGTGACTATAGAGTTATTAACATTTGCCGGTATTGTGGTGGGATTTGCCAACCGATTAGTGTTTTTACTCATGCAGAGCCGTAAACTTGATAGCCAGATTTCTTTGAATCTCTCTCTTTTGATACTTTTGTTGCTTAGTAATTCCGCCACCGGCTGTTCTCTCTTTGAATGAACGTTATTTGATTTCTATTACTTATATTTTGTCCTTTTCTTTTGTTTGGCTGGACAACCGTGGTTTTGAGGCAACTGTATAGCACCGTGTATCACTGATGTATTGCTGTCTATGAAGAGGATGATGTATAACCTCAAAATTTATCTGTTCTGCTCGATTGGTGAGCCTACTGAGAGTACACTAATGTGTATCGCTTGGGTGTCAAAGTGTGTACCGGCACCACTTGAGTTATCTTCAATACCCGGTCTGAGATTGACAGCTGCACTCTTTGTGACGCATTTTGGTGCCATACGATGTCGCGTACATAGAACCAACACGTTTTTGACAACCGTTCTGTCTTTTCCACTAACTATAATATTCTACAAGTTGCCTGATATTTCACCACCAAACGTCTGTTAGCCGCACATGAGCCTACTCAACCAGCTAAATTACGGTAAATCCGACAAAATATAAGCCGTGCTGTTGACACATTCCGAGGTCTGAAGCTGGTGAATTTGGGACGTTCAAGTTGTTTTAACGCGCATTTAGCATATCACTCAAAAATCCGATGGGAAGTGTGAAGCGAAAAGCGGTGAGAGGAAGCCTCCGTCAGTTGTCATGGTAAACGGTAAACTTAAAAATGATGTTTGTGTCTTCTAGCGAGAGCACGGGTTATGGTGACAAGAAGGAGTATACAGACAGAAACGAGGTAAAAGTTGCCCGTTACCTACAAACACCCCGGATCTCTAAGTTGGATGGATTCCTGCGAGCAACCGTTGTTAACATTTATTACTTGCATCCAATCACTGAACTGGTCAACAGCTCGCCATCGTTTTCAGTTCGTCTTCTTGTGCATTGAAATATTGTTTGTGGTTTAAACTGTTTTGCTGTGCCCTTCCTGTCTGGGCTACCGGATATCTGGCTGCTTGGACATGTACACGTTTCATATTTGACAACCTCAAAACAGAACGTTTGCGTTCCATTTTATTCACACCTGTAAAGTGTAAACGTACATCCGAGTCAAGCTCAACACACGGCCCCATGTAGAAGTGACCTGGCTATCATGCAAATCAATTAAAGTAGTTGCGTTCTATTCACAATGTTTGCCGAATTCACTTCTAACTTTCTACGTTATTCTGGTAACGTCTATGTATGTGGGGTATGCATGTGAAGTCAATTCATTTGAGGTAGCAGGTCCTCAGTTTACTGACCTTGTTCATGAGTTTCCTTAATATATGGACTTTATTGAAATACAAGGCTTCTGGAATGCGGCATCCCAGTTTCCTTTTGTACAGTTCCGTAGCGGTATAGTTTCGATATCTGGGTAGCGGTAACACAAATGTTTTCCATATTTAAGCTGTTAAGTTTCGGTTTACCACTTTCCGTGGAGAACGTTAACGATATCTGGACGGATGTTGGGCACATAAGTGAACTCGGAAATATTTGTCTTCCAGTTTACTGATTCCACTGATGTAATTTTTTTGTTCACGTTTTCAAGCAAACAGAAGAATTACTGCCCATTTCTCTCAATCCACACAGTGAACCAGACTACCGTACTCTGAATCGTTTCGAGATTGGTGGACCTTTGTAAACGTGTTGTAATTAGAACTGAACTATATAGAATAACGATCAAACGTATAAGAATCGCAAAACACAATTAGGCACAACAACACAGAACGTATATTGTTGAATCGTACGTATCAATTGTACAGGATATTGGAATAGTAAAACAATTGCATAACAGGAGACAAAGCATGTCAGTCATGTTCATCACAAAACGACATGTTGTTTACATTTTATGTTCCACTTTCATGTGCCCCCTTCTCGGCTTTTATCCATTAAACTGGTCGACAATTCCATTAGAATATTCAAGGTAACATTGACGGTGACAGCAATTTTCTCCACAACTTCTTTAGTTATCATTTCTAACTATTCTTTGGGACGGAAGTTGTTTAAGCGTAGGAAGTCATGGCAAGAACCCTGTATACAAGTGGCCGAATCAGCCAAGTTCAACACGTGTACAAAAGATGTCGGCCTGTATTGTCGATTTGATCGACCAACCAGAAAACTGAAATGTTAGTGGAAGGAATATTTTTGTAAAATTATCTTTATTGTAGGAAGATAATTATGAATATCTGACCAAAAATGATTTCCAATGAAACAGATAGACCAGCTCTGAGAGTAAGTGACAGTGATCTAGGGATAAATTTTGCTTATCCGGGTTATTTTATTGGCTTGAAGTCATTTACTAGCACGTGTTTCCCAGTGAGTGGTTTTTACGATTAATCATCTGCGATTCATCATTGTTAGCGACAGTAAACAATATGTTCCATCACGTTGAATATGAGAAGGATATGATGTACTCTAACTGACTGAATTAGGATACAACTGAAGTTTCATGTCATCTCGATAAATTCTATGGAAAACTCGAACAACAATTTCTGTAAACATTTCAAGATCTGTGTGCACCACGATATTCCTCTCAAAAGTAGGTGGTAAAAGAAAACAGCGGATGAGCAGAAGTTAACAAGCTGTTTACAGTGATTCAGTAATTGCTCGCAACGTAAGTTTCACCGCACTAAATCCGATGTACGTTAGAAACTGACTTCGTAATTACAGCGAATCAGTTTCCCTTAATGTGCTAGGAAGAATGCTGTCAAAGTTAGTCTGCTATAACAAAGATTATGTTAAGGCAGGAAGAATGGCTTGTAAGACCAATTATAAGTACCGGTTCAACCAGTTGACAAGCCACCATCACCGTTTTTAGCTTCAAGCCGTATCAGTCCAGAATTTGGCTCGAGCTCCCTTTGGTCCTGACAGTGGCCCACAAAGAAGCAGGGTATTTAAGGTTCAGCTTCGCAAGACGGAAGAGTCAACAGGCTTGCGGATACAGGCTGCTGCTCAGCTTACAGCTTCCAAGCCAATTAGTGATTTAACCCGCGCTATGAATGGTCAGAACTCCGCAGCGACGGAGGCACCACCAACCTCGCTCATGGGAACGGTCAATTCATTCGCAGTCTGCGACCACATCATCGCTTGGCCCCTTTGAGGTTTCCCGCAACCATCAGCAATTAAACTGAACAATGCGCCTCAAGGCGCACTTTCCGTTGGCATACGGAATCCGTGAGCTATCCAGCAAAGACTGTGCATTTTCACAGTCTTGATTATTTGTCTTAAATTTGAAATTTCTGAAACGCGCCGGCGGGCTGTCGCGTTGCTTACACAACCAGCTCATCTGATACAGAGTAACTGGTGGAGACGAAGATAAACGAATACCGAGAATCTGTATGTATCTTATGCGCAAATGGGCCACGAGTGTGATCTATAGGGCAAAACTGTGCTGACAGTAAACTCTGCCGTCAATTGTCGGATATACGTCTTCATGATGCTGCCAGTGGCGGATATGGGTGGATGCAATATATTTCCTGAGTTATCCTCGTGGACATCTTGTCGGTAACCGATGTAACAGGTCTTTGCTCTGCCAAACGTTCTATCCTGGCTTGGATGCTATAACTGTATCCTTGCTGTGCGGCCTCACTCAGTCTACTAGCGCGGAGTAAGGAACAACACAACTGCGGAGAAACATACTGTAATGCCTGATTTAATTTCGACAAATGAATGATATATATATATAGCATATAATAGTTTTGCCAAATATGGCAATTTACAAGTTGAACCAATGTCGGTTGCTTAGGCCACTTCGCGATTAAGTGGCCAAGGTAGGAATCAATTCCATAGCCGTTGCAGTCTGATTCTTCATCAGGCTGGCGCGATACCCACACGTACCTTCACGCTTCCTCCCAGTTGGTTCAGCTGGAAAAGCTCGCATGCCAGTGTTTTGTTGACGAAATATTAACGTCAGCCGTCACCGATGACCCGATTGGGTCATTTTGTTGACATCGTCTGCTGACAATAACTTTACCCACTGATCAGATGACATTGTATAAGCAGGCGAAATGCCAGATGGTCTCCAGCGGTCGGCCCGAAATTACAAAAATAGGATAAGTGCCAACCCACTCTTTGAAAGTGCAAAGTGTACTGTTAAATCGCTACTGGCGATTTAGGATAATTCACTCAGTAACGCGTACTTGACAAGTCCGATAACGCTTATTCAGACGGTCGGGTTAACGGGCCGATTTTCCAATCCAAGAGACGTCAGAAAATGCAATCGAAGGGATTGGAATTTATCGGTACTGTTTAGTAAAATTACAATAAAGGTACTGCCTCGCCCTGAACGTGAATCAGCCGGATACACAAATTTATCCAACAAAGAAGTTCAAAGTGGGGTAACTAAACACGCGTCACAAACAGCCACCAGTCAACGGGAAATGACCTCGTTAAAACAATCGGGTACAGATGAAGATGAGAACGTGTCAAACAATACCAAGAAGGAAGTTTTAACAGATAACAATGATAGTTATAAAAAGGAAGAAAGCAAACATTTTATGTGCAGTTATGGTACAAAATTCGTCATGATCGTTTACTGCACACAGCAAAGACAAATAAAGGCAAATTAAGGATCGGCTTTCTACAAACAAACCAAACATACCTCAACGGATTCATCGTTCCGCATCATACCAGACAAAAGACGACAAACGTACCAGACGAACTTCAACAGATCCAACGGGCATACTGTACAGACCAGCCATATTATTTTATCGGTAAAACATTATCTGCAATTCGTCTACAGAAGAATTAAATAAAGCGATGTCGTCCGCTTGACCATTCTCAGTCAACTTGCTACCTGGTAGAAGCTTCACTTCAAGAACCTCGGGAGTTCGGAGTGCTCCTTCCAGGATCTCATCATTCACAATGTAGAAAAGGAAGAGGGAAACCGGATACCTCCATAAAATGCGGCCTTCGCATTTAGATAAACATTCCAACCAGCCTCTTTTGAAAAGAACTAATAAGCTCAAGGTATGCTCTTGTTAAAGCTCGTCCTTAGTGTATATGCTTGCTATGGATGGGATTAAGTCTCTGGCTACGCTTCATGAGGCAACCGTGTTGACCACTGCGCCACTGACCTCACATTAGGCACGACCGAATTATCATATGTGAACGCTCAACCACTTTCGCTTGTGAGTAATGATCAGGTTGCCCGATCGTCTCGATAGGAGACAGTTACTGTCTGTTAACTCCAAGTCGATAACCTCGCGATTAGGACTTCCTAGGCAGGTCGAAATCTCCGATCTCATTAAACCTGCTAGGCGATATTTTAGATTACTGGTGAGTAGTCGAGGATTGGTTAATTTCAAGTTGAACATCACCCACGTTTTATCGCTGTCTTTGCATTCAGATAGACTTTTCAGTCAGCCCTTTTTGACTACTGACGTGCCCTAACAAGAGCGAAACTCGAGTCTAGTACTTCTTTTCGAAAGAGGCTGGTTGGAAAGTCTATCTGAATGCGAAGGCTGCGATCAAATGTGAATGACGTTAGACCTCAAAATTAACAAAATCTTCGACTACTCACCAGAAAACCTGTCTTTTCTTCTACTAGTTTGTTCTCTCTCTGTCTCAAAAGCCACCGTAACATCAGACACGTGAACAGCTTGAATGCGGCAGAGACGAGGCTAATACCTGTCTGGTTGTCATAGGATGTTCCGGCGCCCTTTTTGAAGGTTGGAATGACTACTGATAATCGCTAGTAATGAGGCAGCTTATCAGTATCTCGTATAGAACGGAGAGGCGTGGTCACTTCAGACATCAGTCACCACCATGTTCGAAAAGTGTTGGATAAGGAAGATCAACACCCGAAACCTTATTACGTTTAGATATTTTAAGCTCCAAAGCCACTCGACTTCCTGATGAAGGATCGTCTGGAATGTTTTGCTCCACTACAAAACCTTTATAATTTACAAATGAAGCAGCTGGCGCAGGTCACCTAAACTATTCTTCGAAGTGATCAGCTCATCTGCCAAGTCGCCATGGGAATCTGTAAGTTAGTGAGTAAACTTTTCCACAAAGTCCCACTAAAACCTTGACAGACAGCCGGTGCAATCACGAATCTGGGAAAACAACACTCAGATATTTTTCGATAGAAACGCTTTTTCCATCCTTTTGGCTTGCTCGTAGGTGTGAGCATCACGGTATATAGTAGACTGTTCGTAGGGTTTTTTTTAAAGTTCGCAACGGTTTCATAATATTCAGAACCTGTGGGGATTAATCGAGGTTTGTCTGGAAGTCACCCTGGATCAGCAGAAGTACATTTCTGTCGTATCTGTTGTGCTGGTTTGGAATAGACCACTTCGCAAGGGGTTTGAATGGCTACTGAGATCACTGCCCAGTGTTTGTTTGGTTTGGGCTACTCAGTTGTCACAGCTGTTCGAATACCAATTCGTACACTGGTGTTGTTCAATTTCCAACTGACCACAATGCTTACGAGCCAAGGATTTTTAAGCAGAGCATGCAGGAATAACAAGATGGTCTGAGTCAAACTGGTTGCTTCCGAATTAACAACAGTCTTTAACCGGGTGGCGTCACTCATAGCTGAAGGCGATATGATCGACTTGTGCCCATGGTTGAGTTGCACAGAATGCTCTCCATGTGACGCATTGCTGGTATTTGTTGTCAAGGACACAACTCGACATATTGAGCTTCTGAGGTGGCATAAATGTACGTGGTCGTCATTGTCATTGGGTCGCGCACGAACACCAAACATACCATTTAGCCCCATTTGCTTCAGAGTAAGACGAGTGAGCTGTGCACTCAAATCACTAGCACGGACAAGGCTGTCCGAGCGCTCTTTAGTTTCTCAGAATAACAAAAAGATATGGTAGATGGCGTTTTCCGCAGCGTTTGTTATATTGTTTGTTGAAACATACGCAGATACATGAACAGAATAAACAGAACACGAAAACCGCTAGAAGTAAGCAATTCGCAGTGAATCATCAGCATCAAATCATTTTTTTTAACAAACAATTAAGGAGGTGGTTAGTCGATTAGCGGGTTAGGGTAGGTCATTAAATCTAGGGAAGGGTCAAATTCACGAACAGTTGTTTCTGAACACAGAGAGCTGGCTTGAGTCGATTGATTTCTACCGCCTTAACAAATCGCAAGAATCCTGGAATGGAATCATGTGGCACTGTTCTGAATGCACAAGCTGTCTCGAAAGCGCGAATAGTCTTTAAGACGTGTAAAGTCGACAAGTGGGTGTACGCTCGACTCTAGTCCACTAATAATTTAAAAAACTTTTCCTAAAGACAAATCGAAACGTATTGCCAACAGACATTAGACAAAAAGAACATGATGGGGTTTGGAAACAAACAGTAAACTTCCAACAACGCTTCGAAATATGATAGTTAATTAGCTCTGGCCTAATTTGAAACCAACGGCAACAACCGAGCGAAAAAGAGAAGGGAACACGAGGTAGTTTCCAGACCACTCAGCGTCACCCGAATCGCGTCGAACGAAAAGTGCGTAGAACTATCGAGTTAACTGGACCACGCTGGGAAGGGTACATGTTAAACGACTTTGAAGAATGGAGTAATAGATGAGTTGTTAGGAAGAGGGCAAACATTCGTTGCGTTGTATTAGTTGCCCGACTGAAGAAAGGTTTCTTGTAGTAAACGTATACAGAATCATCCGTCTGGTACAAACAAGCTGGAAAACGCGACTGCAGCCGAGATCCTTAGAGAAGCCACATGGCTAATGGTAACTACAAACAGACGCTACTTGCCCCCTG
>LOND01003005.1:7706-19231 GCA_014220965.1 Paragonimus kellicotti | reverse complement strand
CAAAATATCAGTGCAAAACAGTAAGCAGTGTTGTGCGTGTCAGGAGTGGTACCACTTCAGGTGCACTGGCTTTAGCAGAGGCCAGCACAAGCAGCTGACATCTAATCTCTCTTTCTGCATGAACTGCAGGTACGACGGCAGCACCGCTTTTCTATCTAGCTGGCCACCCGCATTTCACTAAAAGTGAACTAGAAAAATTAAAACTACAAATGCAGGAGGTTTGTCGACTCTAGTTATCCTTTTATTTCTTCCATAAGCAGTACGGTGGATGAGTACGAATAAATTGTATCTTCGATTAAATTTGGGCTAAGTCCTTAAACGAGTACGTAACCGTTGCTTTCTGGTGTCATAATCATCGAAAAGCAGTAGCCCTCTCAAGTGTATGTATACAAAAGCCTGTGAAGGAAATGGAAAAGGAGGCTACTAGAGAGAGAATATTTAGTTTATGGGACAGACTCCCCACATCCCTAGGTGAACTAGCTTAGTCAGCATCGGTATCGCTCGGTATCTTCTTTTTGCTCGCATGTCACAAAAATCGTACGCGTGATCAGCCTGCACGACAAATCCACCGAGTAGTCACTTGATCTTTTGGTAACGCCAGCTGCCTAGGGACGGTGCCTGGGAGAGCACACTCTGAAATCCACTAACACCAACCTAAAAAGCACATCTGTAGATAGCTCCTTGCCAGGAGGGGGGAGGCGTGACCACCGGACTAAAACCAAAGCACAGAGCAAGGCAAACTGTAGGATTCAATGGACGACTAGGGTTGCAATTTCTGCTACCGCATCGTCCACTCAGGTACCTGTGACTGAAAAAAAAGGCGGGGATATCATTTCTGTTGACGTCAGTCGGATGACGGACTCTTTCAGTCCGAGCACAAGGGATGAGGACACCACGGTCGCTTAGAAACCATCTTCGTGTTAGCCGCAGCCAAGTCTACTAAACGACCCCACACAAAATTTTTCCTTTCAAGAATTCCGAACTGAAAAACCTGCCTGCTGAGGTCACCTCCCAAGGATCAAAAAACACCTACTTGATCCGAACATTAAGCATTCCCACCGATTATCTAGAAACACCAGACACATTGCTTTCTTTAAGGTTTAGTGTCCCCAACAAACAAAACAATCTAAGTTAATGCAGGTGGAAACTTTTACCTGCACAAGACGAGGAGTTTGAAAGTGACACAGAGACCGCAACTTGCGGAGTCAAAAATACTGGTCGCCGAAGTACGCTGAGGCAGTGAGGTTGCACCCGCAACAGCACAGGAAGGCTTCGGAAAAACTCGGAAAACAAACCGGGTCCCACTCCTGACACGCACAACACTGCTTACTGTTTCGCACTGATATTTTGTCTCAGTGACGACCGCGAGTGCTCGTCACCCAGGTGAACGTCTGCTGAACTCCAACACTGCTGTCATTGTCAGTTAGAAACAAACGATATAAGATACATTGAGTCCTCGTTACTTCGAAATAAGGATACGATAAAACACAAATAATACAGTACTTAATAAAGTGAAATGCTATTTTATGACGCATGACGATAATGGCGCGCAAACTTTTGTGCACTGGGCGTCAGTAGAGCAAAAATCTGAGTAGACAATGACGGCGAGGAAATTTTGAACTACCCGCAGTATTTGCTGTAATCCCCGAGCGCGGTGCTACACCCCGTTTTTAGTGTTCCCCTTTCAAATCAACAGAAGTCCGCTGGATACCGAGAGAGGTAAACAGACTTCTTGTGAGTGATTTGGGTTTCTCATTTCAAACTCTGGTACAAATCGCTGAATAGAAAGATCAGCATGCGTGATTTTTTTTCTCGGTGTCAGCATGCCAAGGTTCTGGGAGAAAATGGTATATTTATACAGATGGAACACTAGTCCCAGGCAGTTACATTTGACTCCTGATGCGCAGGCCAACTACCATGACAGCTTAGGTGCACGACGGTCAGTGTATAGTACTCGAGTGCGATTCCGAGAACCCAAGTACCCCGGACGGTACTATTTTTCCGATGTCACGATGGTCAGGTTTCTAGCAAGATGCAATTCAGTGGTTGATGCGCGAGTGCGAAGTTGGAAGTCCATCATCCCGTGGTCGGCTTAGTTTCCATCCTATGATATATAGGCGTCAATTTTCCTGAAAAGCGATCATGGATAAGTTGGCGTGCTACCACTTTAAGATCAGTCTCATCAAGGGAACAAAGAACAGAGATTCATTATCTTCCTGGTCATTTCGGCTTCTAAAATGTGTCTCCCAAAGCGTTAAAGTTTACCCTAGAAGGGGCATTAACGACTGGTGGTAGCATATTCTTGTGGGTCACCATCCTATGAGAGAAGAAATTTCGTTTAATGAAGAGCCGGGTCCCCGTACAACTTCCTGCCGTGGCCTTGTGGGGTTGGCAGCTGTCACATGATTGGCGACCGCGCAATTTGTAAATAGGAATTTCGTTCGCCTCCTACCATTTGGTTGGGATGGCGCCCACAGAGTATGGTTTCGAGAGTATATAAGGCCATTCTTTCATTTTCCTTGGATGAATGTGATCTGAGTTTATCGACCTAAATGAGTTTGACTTTAGAAGTAAACCCCGTAATTCGTCCCGAATATATAATTGGTCTCATCGTTCTTTAGAAACAGCGTCAATGCAGGAGCAGTACTTGGAAAAACTTGACCGTAGACTACTTCAGGGGAACACCACCGGGCAAAAAAAGTGTCTGACATGTTTGAGGTTTTATTTTAAACAACTATTTTTGTGTGGTTCCTTAACCCGTCTGGATCTGTGGATGTAGAAGGTGCCTGTGTCAGCCATTTAGAAAGAGGCCAAAAAGTACGAATGAGATTTCTGCAGAATGTGTGGTGTTCTAATGGACAAAGGTTGAGGGTTTAGAGAAGAAACTCTCTAAGATTTTTGTCGCATCTGACTGTATACTCTGTAGAATGTGTCTTTCATAAGACCGCAATAAGCTGTCGAGTTTGTGTATTCAAGCAATAGTCCGATAGAACAAAAAGTTTGAGAGGCCTTTTTATCAATTCAAGAAAATGTCGATTTTGTCATGCCTGGTGCAGCGAATCCTTTTTTAGTTGCTCCTTGATGTTGATTTGCGAAAGGCGAGTTTGTTGTCTCCCGCACGGCCAGTTCTTTTGTTAGGCTCATCTGAGAAACACGGCTGGTTGTGTGTCACGAGAACTTCACCAGAATCACAATTGAGAAACGCATGTGCACAGTCGTTGATAGGGTTACATTGCTCTCTGACTAGTTTTTATTTAGACATGCTATTCGGATCTCTAAGAGGCTTGAAACTTTCCTCCCCCAAATAGTTCTGTTTTTTTTTAAATATCTATTTCTTGAACTTAACACTCCAATGTATTTTCATTTTCTCTGATGGAGTGTCCCTGCGTTGAGGCTGCTGAACAATCTGTAATGGCGCGAGGCTGTTGTCACTCCCGTTGTCATCCGTAGCTCTTTTCCCTGTTGAGTATGAACGTCTTTTGGGTGCCTTATCCTTCTGTTCACAGTGTTTTCTCCACTGCATGTTTTCCTCGTTTATTTTCCGCTTGATCTTTACCGCCATCCATGGTCATGCACGTAAACCTTATACCATAGATTGATGTTGTATGTTTGAATATAGACATAGTTATGTTTAGTAGTTAGGTCTCTGCCTCTCCCTTTTTTTCCCTCCTGTTCTGAGTTTGCTTTTTTCTTCCTTCGTGGTTGTGTGGCAGTTAAGCATCAGTGTGAACCACTGATGTATTGCTGTCTATGATGATGATGATGAATAGGCCGGTGAATACGCGACAGCAATAATAATGCTGGCGAGAACCTGCAATTTGTGCAAGTGCATGAGCGAAAGTCGCATGCAGAGTACAATGATCCTCGGCTTTCATAACTCTGCATCGATAGAGAGATTGATGTTGGTAAGACATAACGCTTGCTCTGTAAATGGATGTTTGTACCTATGAAACATTGGTGGAAGCGGAGAATGAGACAGCCTAGTAGTGAAAACGGAGCGGAAGTAATTGCGATTGATCACGCACAAGTAAAATCGACAACATACTCCTGTCAGTTTTATGACGGCAGTCACAAACAACAGAAAGAAACTGTTGGTGTTTTGAGAAAGCTCAACGAAGTGATGAAATAAGACTGATTTTGCTAATCAGCGAGGTAGATCCCTGTAGAGATGGATGTCCGACAAGCGCTGAATGTTGTTCGGTACTGACCTGGATGAAGGGGATTTACTCCGAGCATCTCGTTAAAGGCAAGCTAAGACTATGCCACTGTCTATCAATGCTATACCAACGAGTCATCTTCGGATGTCGTCCACAGAGCGTTCCAGTGCTCAACTACGAATGTGGAACGGAATAAAAACGCAGGTGTTGGGTAGAGCAGGTTTATTGTTCAACAATCCGGAGAACGGTAAATTTTGTTTTGTTTCCTGTCATAGATGGTGATTTGGCGATCGTTTGACGGAGTTCTCGACTTTCCATCCTGACAGTTTTCTTCATGTGTAGGCGAATTCCCAAGTGTTCGGTCAGCACTCTTCTGTTTTGGGTTGCATGTCAGGTACTCATGGTCTGTTCCCAACTCAAATGTCATACCAGTTATGTCAACTGTTAGATTAGTTGCGTTAGTTACCGGAAAGATTTAAAGTGGAGTTGAAACGTTTGTTAGAGCCCCTATAGACGAGCTTATTAATTAAGTCAGCCAGGCAGCAATAACGTTGAAAAATCGAAGTATCTTCACATATATTGATTCCAGGTTGCCGAACATTGTAGTGCTGTTGTATAACAGGCAACCTCGTTTGAGTAGTATAGTGCGTACATTCGGGAACTAAAGGGCAGTATTAACGTCAGGAAGACGAGGGACCAGAAGCGACTATTGGAATAGTGTGTACGCACTATGGGGGACGTGTCACCAGGGCGAATGACAACGTACTGCTGCCCAATGTGTGTGAATACACGTCAGCCATGCAAATGAGTGTACGCGTTCGTGGTCCTATGTTTTAACATAACCTGTACGGGATTTCATGCAATAAACAACTTCACAGGTCAGACTTCTTTTGTAGTCACAACACTACGTAGGGAACACTACAAATTGCCGACTGTGAATGTTATCTTACCCAAATCAAATCAAGCCCCTTTTTCCAAAAGTTGATTTGTCTTCGGCGTAGTGACAGCTGGTGTTAATTACAGGAACTAGTTATCTAACCGCATTCGGCACTCCTGGACTGTTCTGGTGGCTGCGCTTAATTTTCATAATGAAGGTGCCGAGAGAAAACTTTTAGAAACGTTAAATGCAGGCACGGCAAACTCAAAGGATCGACGCGTATCATAGGAGATGCGCTGATACACAGGTTGACTGCAGGGCATAATAAGAATCTCGAAATGTTTATTACTGTTGTGCATGTTATAAGGAATGGCGTTATCATGAGGCAAAATGATTGTTCGGATGGCAGAAGTGACGCCTCATGGCCACGTACTTACATCTATGGAACTCCGGATCGATCCAGACAGAATCCAGATTATCCAAAGATATGCTGTCCCCGAAGATTTACGGACTGTTTCCTATCTAAATGGTATAGTTAACTGCCTAAGTCGCCTCTTCGTATTGTTGGATGACATGCGTTTAGTTCGGTAGGTTACATGCAATTTAACCCTATAGACCTGTATTTGACGAAATCAAGGGGTTAGTTTCTCTGGTTGCGATATTTCCATGCCATACCCGCGTTTCTTTCGGTAATGCAATGTGGTATCTATCAATACGTGCTTGGAACAGTGCTACTGTAATGTGAGGGATCGATAGACTACGGGAGCAGAAATCCTTCGACTGAGGAGCAAAGCCATGCGCAAATCGAAAGGGGATTTTGTTGGCAATGGTTTTTCCTGTAGAACGTTTCAACACGTACACATTCCATTAAAGGACATTTGTATGCACAAACTCCAAAACTCTGACAACGGTAGTGATGAATCCTCTTTGTACTCTGACCCCTGTGGTTAATGCTCATCAGGCAACAAAAATATCATCTCGGCGATCAAATACGCATTGTTGATACCCGTTCTCGGACCTATTTGCTCGTTCCTTAAACGAGTGGCTCTGAGTTCGAACCCATTCCCATGGACTACATGGTGTTGTCGGTGGACGTACAGATGAAACTGCAAAACTATTGAAAGGAAGAAATCACTTAAAAAGCCATTTGGTATGACAAAAAGACGTTTGGTCACAGGATAAGAAGGGTCTGCCTGAGCGATTCTTATTTTTTAAAGACCGTAATAAGGTTGTTCAAGAGAAGTAAAAATTTTCAAAGTGAAGCAACTAATTGTTCCACAAGTTTTGCCGTAATAATTTCATTTTTACACACTGGAATAAACAGCTCTGTTGGAGAGCAAGGACAGCTTACTACTGATAGAACGTGACAAGCAAACTAAAGGATCATATATCGAAATGCGACAAGTGAAGAAAACCGATACCAGGAAAACTTGTGGAATTGTTGTATAACAGGCAGTTTCGTTGTGAGTAGTATACTACTCACAAGCGACATTCGGGAACAAAGGGCAAGCCCCAACGCCAGGAAGACGACGGACCAGAAGTGAATATTGGAATAGTGTGTACGCGCTATGGGAGAAGTGCCACCAGGGCGAATGACAACGTACTGCCTACCCAATGTATGTGAACGCATATCAGCCGTGCAAATGAGTGTACACGTTTGTGGTCCCATGTTTAACATGACCTGTACGGGAGTTCGTGCAATAAACGAATTTGCTGGTCAAGCGTCTTTGCGGTCACAACAAATGACCCTGTCAACTAGCTGCAGTCAGCTTATTTGTACACGGTAGCAAACGACTCATGGTTACCCTGAACAAGGTTCCGTTTTTTTTCGATGCAAGACTCGCGAGAGAATTTCCAGTCTTGACTAGAATGGCGGGGCGCTCGATTAGGCCTCTGGGACGACCTAGAAAGTGACTCCGACCTTATATAATGTTTATAACGTTCTTAGTTGAAGGTGGCCCTGAGAATGATCGCCTGGTCGTTGTTAACGAACCCCCGGGAAAAGTTTTTAAACGTCTTTCAGTAAATTCATTTTATGTACAAGAGGTAGATGAACATTTATCCGTCTCGATCAAACAGAAAGCGAGAATTTGGAAAGCGTGAATAATGTGGTGATTATCGAAGTCTTATCAAATACCATGGAAGGTGGTGTCGTTTTTTCATATTGAAACCGGAATTTGAATGTGTGGACGAGGTATGAGACTCGGTGGTGGATCCCGTGAACTACTAATTATTCTCAACAGTTGTCACTTTCGGGAAGAGTTAAAAACGATCTTTATGCGGGGATAGTCGTTACCCCCTGAGGAATCGAGCACTTTGTTGATTTCAACCGTATTAGCCACTTCCTCGATGTTATCAATTCCGAAAGACGGTCTTCTCAGGAATGCAACGCGAAATTTCTTACTGATTTTGGATCTTTAACAATATCTTTCTTGTTAGAGATTACCTCACACAGATTGGCGCTTTCAACATCGGATTCTCTTTCAGCCTCTTCATACGGTCCGCTTTCATCTAGCAAGATGTTTTGGTCTGTTTGATGGGTAATAAGTCATAAATTTCCAAATAATATCTTGTTGAAATCTCCTAAAAGTAAGTACATGTGTATGATGTCTTCATTATCGTTAAACGGAAACTGACAGTCATCTACAACTATTTTTGAGTAGATTGATGCACTCAGGCCGCACTTCTCAAAGCACATCGTGGCGGTTACATTGGGTATGTTCAGCGACGAATGTTTGATCCGTCAAGTTGCAGCCACACTCTGCTTGGTAGATCTTCGTTAAATCGAAATACAAATGTTGACCCTTCTTCTACTGCTCATTTCTGAGGCCTCCTTGCAAGGTATTTGCGTCAATATTTTCTACATCTTTTCTCAAACGTCCCTATAACTTCAGCGTCCAGAGGCGGCAATTCGGATGTAGTGTTCGACACAATAAAACGAGCCTGATGTTACCGAAATAAACGTCTGCCTGCCCGTTCAGACGCATTAAAATCTTGCCATTTTGTCTTTGAATTTCTTCAAGCAACCTTGAAACGTTCCACTTGTCATCCACGTCTGACTGTTCGATGAATACTGTACACATTGTAGTGCGTGTTGCTCGTGGCATGTGGTGCTGCAGCACAGCAGTACCATCAGCTATTTTTGCGCTCCTTACTCCGCAACGGTGTTCCCTTTCCGTATCTAAACTCCTGTGCGACGAAGTGCGGCAAATCGCCGCTCTTATGTTGTAACTGAAAACGTTTTCAAATGAATATTTCGCCCTCAATTTGTGTAGCATATTCATCAGCCATAATATTGGAAACACTGGAAGACTGAAAGCGAACGGGAACTGATGCTATGAGTCCGTATATTTGGCTTTCAGTGGCAGCAAGTCTATTTCTCCAACAATTACTAGCAATTTCCCTTTGAGTAGGCTTCCTGTTACGTTTAAGTTCTTCAATCTGATTTTCAAAAGCCGGTTATACGCACCTTTACTTATTGGTTTTCGCCGTTACCTGGTTCCTCCCCTTCACTGCTAACGTAACCATCCTGTTGTATCCTCAGCACATTCTTCACTTTCTTCCAGTTTCATTAATCTCGTGTGGTGCTTCGCATATCTTGTCGTGGTGGCCACTTTGCAGCATATCGATGAACGTGACTGAATACTTTCGGGCAGCCGTCACTGTTAAAAGTGGATTAAACCTTGCCCCAGGGTTTCGAATGTATGGTCAGGACGTTCGTACATAGCGTTGGCGGTCACCTTCACCAAGGCGGGAAATCAAGTAATCGCCTTCGATGTACCGGGCGGTTACAGTTCGTAGATGATCTTTATTGGGGGACTGTCTGATATGTATTACTGGTAAATATTTTTGGGAGTGACAAGTGATTTTTATCATGATAGTTTTCGTTCAGGGGGACCTCATTAGGAATATGTTAAAGTAACCTTAATGCAATAGAGGGAATGCGAGTGTGTAGGATAGAAAGGCATGTGCTTGCGAGTACCCCACTACTAGTGACCATATGAAAGGAATCTATTTATCAGACTATATTTTGCCAGCCTTCGCGGAGCTTACTGATGCAAGAGTGGAGTTATTTCTTTATTTTATGTTAGCTCCATGCATGTTCAGTTGCATTGAAGTTCATCAGCTAGGAAATCCGTTTTCATCCTTTCATCAATCATAGATTTATCAGACTGTGTAACCACAAACTGTGCACTCCGATGAAATTGAAAATAATCGTGTTTCAGACCTTCAGCTGTATTCGCCTTCAGCCTCCTGGGGATTCGGTACTTTGATTCGAAGCCCCGCCAACTTGCTCAGCCGATGGATTTTCATACTACTTTCTTCATCATCTAAAACCCAGTGCTGATCAAGCCAAAAACAACCGCTGAAACAGGTCGCTTCGTTTGTTAGGAGTTTTATTAAGTTTCTTATGATGTCACCCAGATGCGTGTTGTGCGCCTACTGCACATGATTGCGCGCACTGTAGAAATAATTCGTAATGTTGTGTGTAAGACCAAAAGCTAAGTTTTATTTCGCTGCTGTAAAACGTGATAACGGACGGGCGGGAATGTCATTCACTCGGATGGCCTCATTGAGTAATCAGTGAGACGGTTAGGAGACGGGGGTTTGTAACACGTATCACGCAAGTTTGCTTACGTAATTTCTGAAAATACACTAACTGGAATGATCATTTCGTACAAAGCTGTTCAAACCATTACAAGGACATTCGAGGTAATCGAGGCTCGAACCTACGGTCGGCATCAATACCTTTCAGGTGTTTTTTCGTAATCTGAGTCAGACATCGCTGGCTTATCAGGGCTTTCACGTGATATGAAGCATTAACTACTGGAGTTGACGCAGGAAAGAATGTTTGAATCATATGAGCTTCATATAAGTAACGGTGTGTTGGCCTTTGTGGGGGTTGATGTTATTGTTTAATCGTTCTCGTGTATCAGAGCAGACAATCTCCAACATCCGTTCTATGAATGCTTTAGATGTCACGTGACCGTTAACCATCATTCGGTGATAAAAGATCACATTTTTGGGAATGACAAGTGATTCTTATATATTGTACTATGTGTCAATTTTATATTTCCGTAATTTTAGCGTCACCCATCGACGGTGTCACCAAAACTGCCCACACCTATCCTTCCTCCAGCAAGGTAGCCCACGATTGGAGCAAACTGGAAAAGGAGGCAGCCGAAATTGAAGATGATGGTGATCCGTTGAATAAGCTGTTCCAAAACATATACGCTGACGCTAGTGAGAGACAGGAAGAGCGATGATCAAGAGCTTCGTAAGTGATCTTAGCCGGTTGTTTTCTTGTAATACCTCATAATGGGCGTGGTCGTACTTTACAAAGGAGGCTTTCATCCTATATTGTTTTGAATTATTTACTATTCTAACCTCATTGTCCTTCCAAACATTCATGCTGCTTTGGTTACCAAATGTTACTTTTAGCTATCCTTTCATTCCATAATTTGTCGTTCTTGCCACCTCAGCGTTTATCTGACTATATTGATCCGAACATCAAGATGTGGTCATTGTGACCGGGATGTGAACACCCAGATTGGCCGCCTTGGTGAGGTCATCTCGTTCTAGGTGGCAGGTTTGGGATAGCATCACATCGCTCAGATAATGGCGGCGATTGTTGCAGCTGTGCGCTGAGCATAAGCTATTTTTAGCCAGCACTAGTTTTAGGCATCGTGCACGTCATTACTATAATTGCGAACCTCAGTCTCAGTGGGTGGTTCCAAATCTACCGACCAGGGTGCTACATCACAAGTTTGTGGTGGCAACGCAATAGAAGCAGCAGGCCAACTAAATTGACCCTCAAAGTGTTCCGCCCAACGCTCTAACCTTCTGGACTTATTATAGATGAGTGTGCCATCTGCCTCACTGATTACTCCACTGACGCATTGGGACAGTAGCACATGAGGTTGAACAGTTTGCAGGTGTTCTATGAAACAAAAGCAGTTTTCGTTTTTTTAAATTTCTCCATTAACCAAGCCTCACGATCAGCCCTTATGTTACGTTTCAAATCCGTACGGGTATTCCTCTCCAAGGTGTATGAATTGCGAGGGAAAATGTTCCATCTAGCTTCTAACAGCTCTAGTGATTTCTATCAGAGAAATCTCTGTTTGTTCAACCGACGAACTGCCGTGCCACATGCTACAGTACGTGCCTCATAAATTGCCTGTAAGATTTCGGTCCAGCAGCTATTACGGATTTCCGGGTGAGAAATGATAAACCTGCATTTCTAGGCTGGTTTGACACGGCCGACAGCACAGCCAATTTCTCAGAAGCCAGCCGTTGTTGGTGGTGAGGTCGTTGCCCGCCAAAAATAAGAATGAAATGCCAACGTACCAACGCATGAACTGAGTTAAAAAGTATGTGCTTCAATAAGAACGACAGTCCTGAATGGAACCACGCCACCTATAACTAACAGCTATGTGGTCTATCTGAGACCAGGCCTGATTCGGAGAAGGCGGGCGCCAAGTATAGCAATC
>LOND01003003.1:44808-57870 GCA_014220965.1 Paragonimus kellicotti | reverse complement strand
GACCAGCGTTCACGTACACTGAACTTAGGACTTCGCTGCACTTTCCGATGGCTTTTCACAATCGCCAATTAATGGCAATTAATGGCCAATTAATGGCATCGATTTTCTAGAGCACTTCGAGCTACAAGTCACTGCACGACACCGTCGGCTAGTCGACCGTAAGACAAATTTGTCTGTAGTCGGGGCTTTGACCAACGCGGTTCCAATCAGTCCCGTGTACCACCCGGTCATCACGAACACTTCATGCCTCTCTTGTTGAGCAATTCCCCACCGTCTTCAGACAGCCGACCTCGCTACCGCCAGTTACTGCTAAGCGCCGTACGATTCACCGCAGGCAGTTGCGTACTGGGAGCGCAGTAACATGAAAGTCTAATGATCGCTAGCTGACAAATCATACAGACTCCTCACTGACGATACTCCTCATCGAGATTGCGTAATGGATGCGATCTATTACCAGAACCGCTTGGAACAGCTAACGACGTATTCTTCGAGATTGAACTGATGATCGCGCGGTTCCGCTGTTACTGCTGGTATGCATTGATTTTGAGCGTTTTTGTAAGCACTGTATGCATTGGCAGAATAAAATAGCAGAAGGCCGTCCCACAGACCCTCCTCCTTCTTTATGGGGCGTTTCGTGTGAGGTTTCAGTGGTGCCTCAATTTCATTATTTTTTTAGGAGAAAGAGAGGTACTATTTCCATGGTCACTTCACTTAAGCTTTAGGTGATATGGCCGTAACGTTCTCCAGGAGGGGTGAATGTTTCACTCGGCCATCGACGCACTTCCATTAAACGCTTCTGGGTTAACTGGAAGTAGGCTTGGCGAAAGTTTTCACGAGTTGGTTCGAGGAGCCATTCATCACAACGTCACAAACAGCACTTTGGCCAGGGACAATCTTGAGTTGAGGAGGGTCGTCGCGAAGGCGTCGATCAGGAGCATAAGCACAGAGTTGATAAGTGAATAGATGCAAAGAGGAAATGGTATGGTGCAAGGATCCAGTTGTCTACATCAGGCAATCGCAAGCGCGCACAACACATGCACTTGCCCACAGGACATGCAACAGGACATACAGACAGACACTCATCAGGCACAGTATATAAAACAGACACACCACAACATGCCAGCCACACTGATTTGTGTAGTTCTTTCTATACTGATTGCCATTCCTATCGGAAATTGTTTGGCAGAGCAGGCGGACTGAAAATATCTGAGGTTACTCTGAGATATTTGTCCAATCTCATCTTAAATACGTCAATGGTCGGAGCTGAGACGACCTCTTCTGGAAGGTTGTTCCAGAAGAGGACCACTCGGAGTGCAAACGAATGACGCCGGCAAAACAAACGGCAGCGTTGACGCTCAAGACCTAAACCATTCCCTCCTGAACTTGCATGTTCAGGTCTGAGTAGGATCAGTGCGCAAGGGCTATTAGAGTCGAGTGATATTTTGTGGGCTGGTATGGTGCTTTCCCCTATCCTTCGAAACTCTAGGTTAAACAGATTCAATTTACGAAGCCTACTCTGATTACTCAGGTACCAAGAGCCCCTCACTTGTTTTGTAGCACTGCGTTGAACCTGTTCAATCAACGATACATCCGTACGGTGATAAGGGGAACCAGACTTGGATATTTACTTCTAGTAAAGTTGTAGTGGACAAGTGGGTATGCGCTAGACCCTTGTCCACCAACCATTTAGAACGCCTTTTCTGAACAGCAATTAAAACGTAGTTAGCTCTAGCCTAGTCTGGGACCAACGGCAGCAACCAAGAGAAAAAAAGAATCGCGAGGTGGGCTACCGCCCACTCGGCGGCACTCAAAAGCGCGCCAAGCGAAAAGTGCGTGGAACCTTCGAGTGCGTTAAACAACGCTCGAAAAGGTTCGGGCTAAACGACCTTGAAGAAGTGGAATAGAAGATGAGTCGTTAGGAAAAGGACAAGCGTTCACTGCGTGCAATTAGTTGCACGACTGAAGAAAGTGGCACTGAGTTCATATCAGGCCTCCTATAGCAGGCGTACACAGAATCATGCGTACAGAACAAACAAGCGGGAAAACGGTTGCAGCCGGGATCCTTAGAGAAGCCACACGATCGCTGGTCACTACAAAGGGCAAAATAGGGTAGAATAAATGGGGATGAAGTTTACCCAGGCTGGGTAGCTTAGGCTTCGGTTGACAAGTTTAGAGATATTAGTTGTTCTGCATGCCATCATCTTACAGTTAACAAAAAGACTTAGATCCTGGGTGATAATCGACCCTAAGACTTTCTCCTGTTCAGATACAAAAAGTCTGACGTCATCAAGATGATGCGCTCTTATGACGAAACTTCAGGAGTTTACACTTTGCCGCATTCAGCGGTTTTTGTTAAACCTACACCAGTTACACAACGTGTCGAGATCTGATTGTAGACTGGATTCATCGGAGGGGTCATGAATGACCCTCCAAAGCTTCGTGTCGTCTGCGTACAACAGAACGCTCGAAGATAAAAGCGACGGCATTTCATTGACGTATAGGGTGAACAGTACCGGTTCTAATGTAGTGGACAAGTGGGTATACGCAAGATCCTCCTGCACCAACAATTCAAAAAGTATTTCCATGTGGGTGCTACTGCCATGGTTGAACTGATCAGCACACCAGAAAGTCAACAGTCGACCGTGTTGACTGACTGCGCTAATCACCTTTAAAATTCTTCCTTGCGTTGACTAACCACTGTAAACCGTAGACTGTGACACCACGTTAGTGTACCAAATATGTTTGTCCCGAATCTGGTATCAGATTTATCTGGGTGGGAGGGTTGTAAATTTGGCAGTTTGGCCGTGTTAGTGTGGACTACTTATGGTAAGCAACCACTTATACACAATGCAGCTTCCAGCTTGCCAGCATGGGAATGTAGTGACCTGGAGATAACCCCAGTCTGCCTGCTGTACGATGTGTAAAATTCTTCCCAAAATCATAGTTCACATTGTACATAGGATCTTAAGGATCTTTGTCTGCCGTCTGCTTGTTGCATGCGACCGCGTTTGTTTGTTTGCATGCTTGTCGGTCTATGCGCGCCAATGGCGCCTCAGCACTTTCCGGCTTGATCGCGCGCTCGACGGTCGGATCCTCAACCTCCCTAGCTATCTTCGCGTATCGGTGTCGTCTAGCACTGATCGAGACCTATTGTAATATTCGTATAATATACTTTGGGTCTCCCGCAATTATTTGTTTTTATTTCGCGTCTGGTATTATTGAGTATACCTGGGAAGGCGTTAATTTAGTGCACGTACGCACTAAAACTGGTGAGCCCGCATCTTTTTAATTTTCCCGCAGGTATATTTTGTTTTTCCGACGTAAGTTATCGCTACTTTTTCCATTTATTTATTCAATTCTAATCTCTGTTACTGTCGAAATTATGCAGGAACAGATTTTTAGTTCGCCAGACGTTTCCGTCAGTGCACTTTCCGTTCCGATCGCGCCTTTCAGGAGAATAACCCTCGCAGCTGGTTCGCACAGTTAGAAGCTAATTTTGCGTTGAGAAACATAACCACGGAACTAACGAAGTACCGCCACGTGGTTTCTGCTCTCCAGCCTTACTTCATAGACGGAGTGGACGAAATTTTGGAGACGCCGGACGCAGCCAAACCATACGAGTGGCTGAAGGAGGCCATCATCGGACGCATTGACTTTTCTGATCGTCAACGCACCGCCCAGCTACTGAGCTGTACCAAGCTAGGCAAACAGAAGCCTTCACAGCTTCTACGCCACATGCAACGTCTCGCCGGCCCAACTCAGCTCGAGAGTCTTTCTTGAAGGAAATGTGGATCCAGCGACTGCCTAGGGATATGCAAAATATCCTTAGCGCCAACCCCCACGCGGCTCTGTCGCAGTGGCCGACACCGCCGACCGCATCTGGGAGACATACGGGAAACAGGTCTCCTCAAGTATCCGCGCCAGCGCCGGAATCATTAACACTCCTGAACAACCGTGTAAACGAACTCACACGTCAGATTCAGGCAGTCAACACTCGAAGCTCGCGCCGGACATTCGACCCCACGTAAGTCTAACAAAAGAGCCTCCCGGTCGAGTTCTAGGAGGCGACGAGTGCCCACAGGGAGTGTCAACCCCGACCACTGCTGGTACCACCAGCAGTTTGGTGATCGTGCTCGCTTCTGCCGCAGCCCCTATTTCTTCTCTAGAAAAAAGTCAGGGAAACTAGCCGGTCAGCACGTCGCGGCGACCGACGTTGCTGGCTCCCGAAGTCGCCTGTTCTTTATTCGAGACCGCGAATCGGGAGTTCGCTACCTCATCGACACTGGTGCAGAGATCGGCGACTTCCCCCCGGATACTCGCGAACGATTCACACAGGCTCAGTCAACCCTACGTGCAGCGAACGGTACGCCTATTACCGTCTATGGCCAGCGTTCACGTACATTGAACTTAGGCCTTCGCCGCACTTTCCGATGGCTTTTCACTGTCGCAGACGTCCAAATGCCAATCATGGCATCGATTTTCTCGAGCACTTCGAGCTACTAGTCGACGCACGACACCGTCGGCTAGTCGACCGTAAGACAAATTTGTCTGTAATCGGGACTTTGACCAACGCAGTTCCAATCAGTCCCGTGTACCACCCGGTCATCACGAACACTTATGCCTCTCTTGTTGAGCAATTCCCCACCGTCTTCAGACAGCCGACCTCGCTACCGCCAGTTACTGCTAAGCGCCGTACGATTCACCGCAGGCAGTTGCGTACTGGGAGCGCAGTAACATGAAAGTCTAATGATCGCTAGCTGACAAATCATACAGACTCCTCACTGACGATACTCCTCATCGAGATTGCGTAATGGATGCGATCTATTACCAGAACCGCTTGGAACAGCTAACGACGTATTCTTCGAGATTGAACTATGATGATCGCGCGGTTCCGCTTGTTACTGCTTGGTATGCATTGATTGGAAGCGTTTTTGTAAGCACTGTATGCATTGGCAGAATAAAATAGCAGAAGGCCGTCCCACAGACCCTCCTCCTTCTTTATGGGGCGTTTCGTGTGAGGTTTCAGTGGTGCCTCAATTTCATTATTTTTTTAGGAGAAAGAGAGGTACTATTTCCATGGTCACTTCGCTTAAGCTTTAGGTGATATGGCCGTAACGTTCTCCAGGAGGGGTGAATGTTTCACTCGGCCATCGACGCACTTCCATTAAACGCTTCTGGGTTAACTGGAAGTAGGCTTGGCGAAAGTTTTCACGAGTTGGTTCGAGGAGCCATTCAATCACAACGTCACAAATCAGCGTGAAACGGATAGCTGCGTGATTACTTGCGCTCAGAGGGGTGTCACCTCAAAAACGTCCACCATGCACGACGCAGCAGTAAGGAGTAAGTCAAGATAAGACGGGCCATGTTCCCCTCTGAAGAGAGTACATTGCTGCACATGTTCCGTTAGACACACCTACAGCGTGAGTTTTTCGGCTTTCGCTGCCTCGGCGCTAGAAGTCATCCCGCTGACAAACTTGATAGTTGGAGGGTTGAAATTCCCGGTTATTAATGCTCAAATATTTTTCAGTGCAATTGCCGAACGGATGGCTGTGTATAGGACGTGAGACCATTATGTTGACACGGAAGGCGGCTCATTCATTACGCAGTGGGTAGGCTAACTGGACTTGGGATGGCCGTATTTATCTAGAGATACTCGGACAGCAACATCAGGTGAGGAGTGTTGCAACACTGAAGCCCTGGCGTCGTCCGAAATACGGATACACACTCTTCCTCCTCCTCCTCTTCTTCCTCTGACTCTGTCGGTGCATAGAATGTATTCACCTGGGATGTCGCTTCCTGGTCGGAGACTTGGGTGTCAGTCAAGTCTCAGTAATGCCGATGGTCGTGGGTTCGTCTGGCTGAGCAAGGTCTCCGATCCCTGACAGCTTGTTTCGCAGGGATAGCGCATTTGTGTACATGCAAACGCCAGCTGGAAATAAATGCGCGTGTGCTAGTTTTCGTCTTCTAGAGGGACGCCGGCCAAGGAATGGCTGTTGTCAGGGTTAGCCCAACCCTAAGTGTCCGGTGCCTGCCAGTTTTGAGACCGAGGAGTTAAATAACGGAGGCTGATTGAGCGGCAATCTATCAAGCTGGACTTCGGCAGGTTTAACGGATGCCATCAGTTCGCCTCAAAGGTGCTGCGGCCTCGGACGACCTTGTTTTGTCCTAATTTAGTGCGTCAGAACGTTTCGTTAAGGTTCCTATGTCTGGAGAACTTTTGATAGAATCTCTTCGTCCAGTGGTGTGAGGCTGATTAGTTTGGGTGTTTGTATTGAGGTCAGATATGGACCAGGCTGTACAATCCTCCACGTGGACAAAAAGCTTACTACACACATGTTTCCACGAGTTAATATCGTGCTTATGCGCCGCGAGGTTGTCGGTGTTACGCGACTCGGGTATGCCGTGGAGTATGAGGCTGCAGGAACGGTCAAACTGGGATGCATCAGGATTGTGATTGGCCAGTCTTCGCGCCTCGATAATGGCCCATGAGAATACAGACTTGGCTACCATAGGGCCCTCAAAATGTGATTGAGGGAAGAAAGACGCCAAAAGTACATCTTCAACATCTTGAAGGCCACTTGTAGTAATGAGGATATAACGGGGTCATCCATCCGGTTTGATCTTACGCAGTTCGCAATGCACAGTTTTTGCTGCTTGGCTAAAGCTGGACTGCTCCGCAAATATTCTGCCAATGGTTCAAGTCATCTCGTTCGCCAGAGCAGAAGTCACTGATGTTCACTATTGGATGATTTATATAACAAGAGGTTGTGCTGTGCGATTTGGTGTAGGACGCGCTGACGTGGAGTGTTCGTACCTAACGTCCTGTCGATAACGGGAAGTGGCTAGGACAAACGGATGGATTAAGGTGAATTTCGAATCGTACCCGAGTCTACTGTTTTCAGCAACATGTCCTTAAGTGCGTTTCCCTCGGGTTTCCTTTTAATGGTTTGAAACTATATTGTTTCGATGAGATTGGCCGGTGTAGTTGCTGTATCCCAAGTAGCGGAATTAGCCTATAACGACAACGGACAGCAATAAGTAGTGCACAAAGTTTGGTGGGCAATAGTTATTATCATTTTCCCGGAGAGCGCTGCGGTGGCTTCAGCTCTGAAACTTTTGCCGGTTGGTTGTGCGACGTCAATCGTCGAATTGGACATTTTATAGACGCAGTTGGCATCAAGCCCTTCAAATACTAAGCTGCAAGCGCTGCAGAAATATCCCACTGCCGATTTTATCAAGAAGCTTCAACGTTTCGTTCGAACCGTAAGCTATTACCGTCATTTTATTCCTCACCGCTCACAGCTTTTGAAGCCATTAACCAATCTACTTCGAGGTTCTAAAAAGGGCGTTAGTTTAAGTCCTGAGACACTACGAGCGTTCAAAGAGGCAGAAAAGGCAATCAGCGACGGGAACAACCTTCGCTCATTTTAATCCAGAGCTGCCTACTAGCCTGATCCTTTCGACTGACGCGTCTAATCATGCTCCATACGCCATGCTTTAACAATGTGTCGGTGGGTAATTACGACCAGTTTCATTATATTTACAGAAGTTATCACCAATTGTATCCCCTTTGTTCATGAGCTGTTTGCTAATTTGTTTGTCCAAGAGACCTTTTCGTCATTTGTTAGCAGAAAGTAAATCCACCGTCTTAACGGACCATAAACACTTGATCTACGCCTTTAGCGCTGGTCGAGATATATTTTTCCGTCGCAAAATTCGACGCCTTGACGTTGAAGTGTGACTTACAACAGAGATTCGACATGCCGACTCCGAAGACTACAATGCTAATGCGGTTTCTAGCCCGCAGGACATGAACCTCGAGGAAGTCACCAAAACTCAAATGTCAGATCCCGATTTTCCATTCAGTTACATCACGCTCTTCCAGTATTCCTGAAATCCCTTACTTTCCTCCGTATCCACTGTAGTGTATGATAGTTCCACAGGCATTCCACATCTAGTCTTTCCTCTTTCTCTTCGTCGACCCATTTTTCTTCTGCCCCACACTTGTATCCACCCCACGCTCGAATAAATTGCTGCTGTCGTTTGGCCCAGTATGAGCAAAGATGCGCGCTTGTAAAATAACTCACGCCTTCATTGCTAGAGGGGCAAAGTATGTCACTAAAACTGTCACCACCACTGTAAACGTACCATTTCTTACGTCCATGTTGACCAGGTTTACACATTACCCTCATCAAACGGCAAAACGTTCCCGCTCACATGCGTCGAAGACTCACGCGCTTGCCTATTGCCATTCCCCTCGGAGATATTTCTCCAAAACCGTTCCTCAAACACTGGGCTTGTAATTCTGGCGTCTTGTTGTTCGTCAGTGTAGAACAAGGTTCGTAAGTCCGATTCGGCCCCCATGCGCGACTCAATCCGTCCGCTGGGTTCTGAATGCATCAGGACGACCGCATACCATCTCTGCTGCTGATGGGATCGTCGAACGTTTTCACCTGACAGTTGAAAGCATCGCTCATGGCGCAGTCGACACAGAGTTGGACAGAACGCTTACCCACTTACTTTACTGAGCATCAGATTCTTCCTGCTTTTCGGGGAATGCAACCGCTTGTGCATCCCCTAGTTCTGTTGCCGGGGAACTATACGTACAATGGGCACTTAACTTCCTAATGTTCTAACAAAACAGCTGACTACCCGCGTATCAAGTAAAACCAGTTCACCGTCGCCTCTTTGTTCGTGAGGTTGAGCTACCAGGAGAGGAGTAAATGGCCCCACCCAATCATCATGCCCGCAGTTCCGTCAATATTCTCCTGACAGACCCGCGAGCTCTGTTTCTAATCTGAGCCATGTCCCAGTTGCTGTTATGATTGTAGATCCCATTGTGGCACTCTGTAGCTCATCCGACTTGTTCCAAATACAACATGCGTTTGTAAAAGTCACATTCATATTTGCTCCCCTAAATCCTGATACATCTGATTTATAAATAATCGGAAGGACCAGTTCGGGCTCTACATCCGAGAACCTATCCACCCTTTGAGTCCAATGTAGCGTTATCCACTGGTAAGGTTCCCTGTTGATCCCCGACGTTTGGTAGTTGTTCGAACAGCGATTAGTTTACTCGCAACGACTGTCGATAGACCGGATCTAGAATAATCGCGCATGTCAGCGACGAGCTTCTATAATTTCTAGGCCCGCAGAACAACTGATTCGGATCCGAAAGTGAAGACGGACGTATTGGCGAGCTTCTTACTAATAAGGTGCTAAGTTAATAGGAAGTAATAACAATAATAATACTGATAAGTATGAACTAGATATTAGAAGATGACAACAAACCTCGATATTGAATCCACCAAATATACAAGTTCCGAGACTAACGGTTCACGTGAATATGATCAAATGCAACAGTCGCGTAATGGTGAAGCGATCAAGTGCTGATGAAACCAGGGTACATACAAACAAAGGCCCAGCGACAGAAGGTGGAAAAAACTATGCGGAGACAAGCTTCCACAAGTAAACGATATCAGGATTTCATTATTACATCAAGGTTAACGTTCGTGAGAGAAATGGTTTGTCGCGCGTGTAACTTGAATGGTCGCGTCAGTCTTCGCAAGAAAGACTCGCGATTATTACCAAGAAGATTTTCAATGCCAGGAGACCGATCAATAAGGCGGGAATAAATAAAGACAGATATGGGGCTCACTGACTTTCTATAAAATACAGCAATCGTCAAGCACTCAACACAAGCAGCTAATTTAACACTGCCTAGTTTCTCAGTCCGTGTGATATTTCATCTGCGGGTTTGTCATGTGATCGTAAATGCCTTTACTGACGTGAGTCAGAAATATCGACAATGTGTGACAGTTTATTTGCGACGAACGTGCCGAAGCGTGTAACGGCGTTGTTGATATGATACAGCATGATAATCAGGTTTGTCCAAAAAGTTCACGTCTTCGAAACAAACGTTTAAACATGAGTGTAGCACTTAGAACATGAGAGTAGCATGTACGGCCGCAGTCAGCATGAGTCGATGGATGGATACTGGCTTGCAAGGTCTTTGTCAGGTGCCACCAGATCCGTTCTCAGGCGTTTTTTGAAACACGCACTGCGGCGGGGGTTGTTGTTTCGCCTTTTTTCGGTGAGTGAGCCTCGCTTTCTTTGGAAAAAATGTTCACCACCGTCGTCACAAAAGCGAACGTGGGCAACCGCACCATATCTCATTTCAGATGCGTCACAAAGTACATGCAACTCTAAATCACTTTTCACAGACACGCCGGTCTTACGCACCTGTAAATTTGCATTTTTCCAAGTTCTCGTAAATGTTCCCATCAAACATACCGTTCTAAACAATCCTATGTATTGAATGCATCGCCACACCCCAGCCTTTTGCTGCACGGCTGGTGAAGTAATACCATCCTCAACGCGTAAGATTGTGCTCTTTTTCTCACTCTTCGAAACATCTGCTATGCGAGGAAATTTTCCGCGATGAACGGACGTTAGAAACCCCATATTGACCGAGCAGTTCGCGACATTTTCAACTTTTTGACGTTCTGGAACAACCGAAGAAGTCCTGCGCTGGAGTTTGCTCAATTCTTCGCCGGATTTTGGAAGTTCCCGTCCTCCCTTGCCCGAGCCGAACTGCTTCAAAATTTTTCCGTAGCCAATTATGTCAAATAATGGCGAACCCCTCGAAGATGCATTTGCACGTATTTCCCGGCATGACCTTGAAATATTTGAAATATCGTCCCCCACATAACCTTGTATAAGAGAAATTAGTATAACATTAATCTTTGGAACAGAATCTGAGGAACTATTTCTCTTACTGATGTGTGTATCAAACTTTCGTAAACCGCAACCTACCTCTGTCTGATTATGCATTCTTTTGTCAGCAGACTTCATGTTTGTCTTACAATGTAAACATTTGTTGATTTGTAACGCCTGTAATTATCTGTCATGATCGCGCACATCCGAGCGTGTCTCTCACGAATGCGTTGAGAAATATATATTATTATTAGAAGTAGCTATGGGGCAGCGAATCCAAAGAGGTCACGCAAGTTAGAGGTGGCAGAGAAGACACCACTCCTTGTGGATAATTTTTCGGACAGTTTGAAGCTTGCCACTTGATAAATAACTTATGTTCCGATGGTTACCTGTCGCTGCTTATTTCTGTCACGTTCACAGCTCGTTGGGAGCCAACGACACTACCAAGAACTTCATGGCTATTCGACAACCACTTGCTGCGGAGGAATCCTCTAGAGGGTAATGGCGTTAAATGGTGGACAACAGTGATTGTTAAGGATATATCTGACGAGAAGGATGAACGGCAATCAACGTAAACTTCCGAATGAACGTCTTGGCACACCGCTCCTCATAAACATGCCTAAATGTTTACGCCGTTTTTTTCTCAACGCAAAATATGTACAGATGGGAACGAGATAGCTTCAAATGGATGTTCTGCCATCCTATATTAAACAATGTATATTCCTCAGCACATTTACGAGAGACACGTTTGGATGTGCGCAATCATTACAGGTAATTACGGGCTATACAATACAACGACTAATTGTGTGATACGGAAAACATGAAATCTGACAGCAAAAAGGCGTAATTCGACGGGAAAGTAATGCAGTTTACGAAAGTTTGATGAACGCACCAGGAAAAAGATAGTTCAGGTTTTCCACAGATTCAATCCAAAAGAGTTGATGCATTAATATATCCTCCACGAGGTTATGTATGAGCCGATGTTATACGCAGTCGAAACCAGCAAGCGCGCATGAGTTGAATTTGAATTGTGTGACAGAGCGTGCTGCTGTGTTGTTGACGCCGTTTTAGTTTTCGTTTGTGTAAGTCGTGTGCATGGCTTACTGGGCCTTTGGCTCATGCTTGTTTGTGTTGTTTCCTTTTACAGGACTGTTGTTGGAACCCCTACTTCATAGAAAGCTATCCTCCGTTGTCTTCACGTCTCCCCAAGGTTAGCTGTCAGGTGTAGCTTATAGTCGGGGTAGAAGTCTCGGTAGTTTGTTTAAGAGGCAGGGACAGTTAGCATACACGCACTTGAGGGCTACCTCCTCATTTGGCTGGGTACAAAAAGAGACAGAATAATGCGAGGAAGGGCTTGAGGAACCAGTCCTAGTAGCGAGGGGGAGTGCGTAGACGGCGTCAGAGTTTCCTGAGCCTTCTTGGAGGGTACGGAACGTTTCATCACAGCCTGAGCATATGTGAGCGTCTCTTTGGGACGCTTCGTCCGTTTCCTGTTGGCTCGAAGTCGATGGCTTTTGGATCGCCTCCGCTTCCTAAATTACTGGAGGGTGGTTTGCGGGTTTGCCCCCAAAAATTTGGATGAGATTTTAGATTAGGAGAGAAGTTAGGTCGAAACGACCGTGATCCGTAAGAAGAAAATGCGGCTGGAATGAGCCAAGTATGAGCCTGTCTAGATGCGGGAGGTGACCCAAGCAGACTCATTGAGTTGTAAAGCTTAGGAATAAAATAATTCTTGATGAGACTTTTTGAAGACTGGGTGGTTGGGGGTTAGAGCAAGATTGTTGATCTGTAGCGTCTTTGGGAGCTACTGGTTCAGACCCGTGCATCTCCAAAGACGACTGGTCATCCAAGGGGATGGGGGCAGCCGCCTCTGATGTGGGTGTGGGCACACGGGTTGATCCCTTCGGGGGCATTGGTTCTCTCCTGAGAATAGGAATGAGGACTTTAACTTTGGCTTGGAGTTTGGCGTCAGCCTTGATGTGCGACCTTGTTTTATCAAGCTATGAGCGCTTCTGTCGCTCTTGCAATGAGCGATCCAGTGACACTCCTCTCAGGTTAGCATGACTATTCTTTAGCTGGATTGTTTTGTCCAGTACTTTCCCTGTGCTAATCTTCACGGATAACGTCACGAGAAGTCCGAGTGACCTCTTTGTGGCTTCGGAGCGGAGTCTGCTGGCAAAAACCAAGTTTGTTAATTCGTAAGGGAATGAGGTGTTTAATACCACTCTGGCTCGTTCGCTCGGAGAGGGAGTGATAGGGAATCGTCCCCACAAAACGAGCCTCTTTTCCCGGAATGTCTTGCCCCTCAAGTTTGTCGCGGCTTCCTCAATTTGAGCTGTGGACAAA
>LOND01003003.1:8412-25228 GCA_014220965.1 Paragonimus kellicotti | reverse complement strand
AAAAATAGATTATGCTCAGCGCATAGCTGCAACAATCGCCCACCATCATCCGAGCGACGTGATGTTATCCCAAATTTACGACCTAAACGAGATCCGGCCACACCAAGGCGACCGACCTGGGCATTCATATCTCCGTCCGGAACGACTAGATCAGAGCCATGTGACGACCGAAGGAGAGCGGTCAGATCCGAGTGAAAGGCGTCCTTGACGTCGACGTCAATACAGTCAGTAGGATAGTTAGCAGATACAACAAATTAATTGGTGAAAGTCTTGTGTCTAGAGCTGGCCTCGACAGAACTTGCCAGGCGGACGGCACAAAGTCTATTGTTAACACGAATCCAATCTCACTAATAGAGGTTGTTATGGGACGTATGTGGTCGGAATTGGAAAGTGACATAGCTGTTTGCATTAGAGGTTACGTAAGATGCTCAGATGTGGAATGTGGTTTATCTTCTTCCAAGAATATTATCGAGCTTTTCGTATTCCCGAATGTACGATTGCATGGGCTATCAAATTTTCCACACGTCTTGAAAATTGATGTCTTTTAGACTTGGAAAACCGGAAGTTATATTATGTCCGTCTGTGACGTATGAGAACCGCCTAACGGTTGTAATGAGTGTTTATGTGGACTACACTTTTATTTTGTTACTTGATCACGTAAGCCTGCTGTAAACCATATGTACGGTTCTACCGGTACTAATACATCTCCTACGAATATTGTGTTTTTTAATCGACGGACTTATTTGTATACTCACTGATGCACACCGCTTATGTTTGGTTTCTCATTCATTTGTATGCATGTGTTCCTTGTTTGTGTGCGTTTGCCTTACAGGAAGGCGTTGCTGCTGTTAAAGAAGAAACGATGTTTGGAAAAATTAATGGACCAGACAAGCAAACATTTGAGCACAGTTGAACAACTGGTGCACGACATTGAATTTAGCCAGATCCAAACGGATGTGATCAATGGACTCAGTGTTGGGAATCAGGCGTTGCGGAAAATTCATCAAATCATGTCGCTAGAGGACGTAGAGCGCATTCTGGAAGAGACTCGGGAAGGTGTGGCTTATCAAGAAGTACGTCTGATTTTTACTTTCAAGCTAGCATCGCGTAAGGGGTTGCGTTTGTTCGATTCGCTCCCGCAAAAAGCAAGTAGCTTGCACATTCGAACTTTGACCATTCAGTTCAATCGCCATGCTAATGTTGGTTGTTTGTCGTTCCGCCTCCTTTCGTTTCCTTGGTCAAACAACTTTCAAAAGCTTGTTCAATCTGTCGGCCTTCATGTTGACACAGCCCTCAAGAATACTTAAACCGCTAACGTAGGGGATCTTTTGTCAACACTTCTTAAATAAACTGAAATCTGGAGTGGACAACAAAATGCATCTCCAAATTGTTTTTTTCTGTTCAATTTTTTTAAAATCTAAGTTTGAAGATTAGCTTGATCCCATCTGCAAATAACTTTTTGGGTTCCTTGAAAGCAATCAGCAGTAGTACATAAGATGTCCTGCGCAGTGACATTTTGGTCGAATCTCTTTTGTAAAACTTAACCTGCACAAAATATAATAGAGATAAGTAACTAGGTAAGATCAGTCCTGTACTATCTGAGACAGTCGGCAAGGTGACTGAAGTGAAATTAACGTGATGCGATTGAAGAATACTTAGCGATAGGGAACATAAAACTGATGTAGCATAGTCGAATTTCCGTAAGTGGAAAGGTAATTACGAGTTCAAAAACGAGATTTAAGATATATATAGGAAACTTGTGTAAAGAAACGAGATTAGACGACCGTTCACCATGTAACACGGACTATGATGGTAGTAAAAAATACATAACGAAAGAACTGAAAAATCGATCGTGTCAATTGATCGGGTTATGTGGATAATAAATCCATCCAAAAACTGGTTTGGGAAAGAAATACGAAGATGAAGTGAAACCGAATGGCCACACTCGCATCCTTACCAAACCACGGCTTGGGATTTGGTCGATCTACTGAAACGGCTTCCGAAATGTATGGTTGAAAGGGTACTGAGGAATATCCTTGGTTCCGCTAAGTGTCCGGTTTGTAGGGGATGTTTTGTTACAGCACTGGTTGTACAACTAGCCTAAGAATGCAGAAGCTACTTGAGAGTGCGTTAGCAGATGTAAGTACCGAGGTGTTTCGCAAAGTTTTCACTTATCAACAGTCTTTCTCATCTTCTGAAAAGATGCCAGAACCTCGTGTGATGACCACAGAACTGCTCACTTTATCTGTCGTATCCGAGGCTGTCATAGGTCTCATGCGGTGGCTTCTAAAACAAAGGGAACTAAATGAGAGGATGAAAGGTAGGTTTCGGATCTGTTTGGAAGTGTATCAGCTGTACCCTATGACAGGCACTGGAGCAGCTGCACTCCCCTTCTCAGCTAACGTGTGTGGTATTTTTGGACTTGAAGACTGCTTCTTTCATCCGATTGGCCGATGTGTTCTCTGGAACTATCTGTATCACAGAGAGGTCCCAGTAAAATATGCTAATATGATGAAGTCACCGTATGAGTGCACGAGCGGGTATGTTGAGCGTTCTCTATCTCAGTCGACGGTTGACAGGCATGTCTGATCTGTGTCTGCGAATTGAATTTCCTTACTTCTTTCTTTTACAGTCGACATACAGACAGCGTCGAACGGATTAAATGCTGTGATCAGTATGTATGGGATACACTCCTACCCTCAGCATGTAGTGTTGTCACATAATCGGTTTGAAACTGACCATATTTTTGTTATTACATTCAGACCACTTGAGATTATTAGTCACTTCATCTAACTGGATAAGTTCATATTATCAGCTTGTAACATTAGTGACCAAATATTTGTAAGGATACCGAATGCATGTAATACGTTTGCTATTCTTCGTCATTTAGTGTGTTACAGAGATGTGTATTGATCGATTAGACGTATCGTTTACAACGCGTGGGTGTACTTAGTTTTTCTCTACGGAACAGGGACCTTGTCATTTGTGTACAAGACTCGAGCTCTCCTTGTTTGACCGCCGTTGTTTTGACCTGCTGGCCTATTCCACGTGGAGGACGTGTGTGAACACGGCATAGTTGGTTCATAGCCAGTAGCCGCGGTCGTGAAAATGCCTGGTTGGGTCGTACACTCTGTATGCAGACGGAGCGACTGCACCACCTTACATTGTCCGTTGCGAATTCGGACGCTTCGAAAAAGCAGAGGGGTGGTCAGATAGTGACGTGATCACAGATTGCGAAAGCACTGATGGCCTCGTTGAGCAAAATTAATAGGATTAGAGTTTACGATCGTCCATATTGTTGGTTGAAAACACTTCTCTGACACGACAGTGCATCACAGTTATTCAGATGCCTATATCCGTAGGATTGTCAACTCTTCGTGATCCTCCATTGTTTTCGCCTCATACATTTGTATTAACCTGTTTTGTGAACCACTGTCAGAATCACCTGCAGCGGAAGTCGAGTAGTTGTTGTGTCGACTGCTCAAATTGAAGAAATGTATATGTATTTCACTTAATCGGTCTCTCTGATACTCTCGGCTATTTTTATTCACTGTTGGAAATTCAATATGAAGTGCCATCACTTTCCTAATGCTTAATGCTCTGCGTAACTTGACATTTTTAGTGAATACTGCAAAGCAGAATTCTACTGATCTGTATCAGATAATCACACAATTCAAACGAATATGGATGGCATATCATTAGCATCAGTACCAGTACCCGGTGGTTCTTAAAGCCAACCACAGAATAGCATCACAGAATTAGTAATTGATTTTCGGGTGTTGCTCTTAGTAATGTTCGACTCCTTGTTTGTACCTCTCCTCGAGTTACCCACAAGAAGTTTGAACTTTGTAAGCGAATTGATCAATACCTACCGTTGATTTGTTCGTACTCACCTTGACCTACAGGAAATTGATGCTGCCATTGCCGATTCCCTGTCTCCACGGGACACCCAAGAAGCCGAACACGAATTGGAACAGATACTTGACAGTCTTGGCGAGCAACTTCCCGATGTTCCGACCCATGATTTGTCCGGCGTATCAGAAGAAAAAGGTTTGGTTTTCTTTTCACAAAATGCCTACTTTTGATCATGTTCAATTTGTGTACTTCGACAAGTTGCCTTCTTCACGAGCGATTGATTCGGACTGTTCAGTTATCTTATGATTTTCCTGTTATTTTAGCACCCGATTATGTTGCGTGAGATTTGGAGGGAGGGATTCACTGATACTTTGTTTGACCAGCTCGATCAGAAAATGGAACGGACACTGGTCTCCAGGACTTACAGGTAGTAGGTTCGAGCCTTACAGCTTGAACCTAGCGTGTCAAAGGTTGGACATCTTTACGCTACCCGGCCCATTAAGTAAGCGCCCAGTTGAAGATTGATACGAAAAGGTACTTATTTGATTAACTGTTGTCAGTGATAGGGCAAAGCCACCTGTAAGTACACGAATTTGAATTTAGATGTGACGTACCTTATGCTATTAACTGTACGTTTATGTCATTGGTCTTGTCTTCATGTGCCATTTGATGTCACATTTTCATATAAATAACAGCATTTTCATTGGTCTTGTTAGGTCAAAGGTTAAGGCGATCGCATACGTTTTTGATAGACTGTTGTCTTCGTTTTTTTTGCTGTCGTCTTGTCTTAACATACTGCAATTCTCGGAGCTGCGCACAATCGGTTGGGGTCTGGAATATTTGGTCAGTCCATTCGTTCGACATAGCAGTTTGCAAAATACACAGTTGGTAGTTACTCTATGCACGGCTTCGGTACTATTTTCTCCCCACAAGACAATTTACTTTCATTGTATACTACTCACTTGCATCGTTGAGCATACGGCATGTGGTGTCAGGTAACTACAGTCGTCTTGATCAATGCATCTGAATTAGCGTTCATTTGACAAGTGGTCTCATAATTCAGAGAATTGGCTCCTAATTAGGAGCTCACCAGTTTTCGCCGTTCGGATGGGCCTAAACAGGCAAAACCAGTTGCAGAAATTGCATCATAAAAATGTTTAGGTTCATTTGACCGCGTCAGTGTAAACTAACAATCTGAAGTGAGTAGTGTTAATCCAATCCATGGGGAAAGTCTAAAAGTGCTTCGATTCAAAGCTGGATGTTTATTGGTTCGAATCCTCGTTCTGCAACGTCTGCCTAACGAGTTCGTAGAACGGGAAAGTCGGTGATCATCGAGTAAACTAAATAAAATTTCTTACTTTTGTGGCCTTAGTCACGGTTAACCAGCAATCTGACGTGGAACACGTGTTCAAACACACGTTGCCGGTAGTCAAGTCTACCATTATGCTCCGGCTATTCCTTCTGTCGGTGAGTTAGAACAATAGCAAACAGTTAACATGGCACCCGATTCACTGACAGCATACCGGATAGCATCCATCGGTGAGAAACTGTAGGTCTTTCGGGCTAACGTTCTCGTAACCTGCTTGGTTTTTGACTAGATGTGTTACCCAGCTGGTGGTATTCAGCAACGTGGATGTTGCCGCCTTTTTGATTCAGTTTTTGGTGTTGCGGAATAATGAAAACTAATGTAGCGTTACAGTGCAAGCCACATTGCTCCCATTCGGAAGTGGACTTTTTTTTCACAGGGTGTGGGTATTTGGATGCTATTGACTTACGTCTAAACACAATTTTTATATATTAAGTTCCGTTCCCTTCTTTTTTATTTTTAAATTAGGATTTTTTTCTCCAATGTCAACCGAACAGGAATGTCTAACACCATTGTGTGTATTTGGTTTGTACGTTAAGTTGTTACTGTGACCGTCTGTATCAATGTCCCGTAGCTTATGCTTATTATGCCAAGTACACCCTCACTTCACACTCGTGAAATATCAGCTCAAACTACATTTGATAACTGAAATGCCGAAATCAAATGGAACCTATGACTGTTGGAATGAAACGATATTACGGAGTATTTTTGGGACTTCATTGAGAGCCAGTTAATTGTGACTTGTAGCTGTTGACTCTGCAATGCGATCCCAGTCTCGAGGCTCAATGATGAGATCACTGTTATCTAGCATTTATTGTTGTTGGTCAATGTAGGTGTGTTTTCTTGCTTGACCGAGTTGCATTTGCCTGGTGCATTAATTCAATCACATTTTCGAGGCGAATAACGGCTCTCTTTGTATTCAGGGGTTCCTCTTCACATCTCTGATAAATAATTTGGTGATTCCAAAACCGTGCAAACATGTTTTCTTGATAGCGTAGCTGATGGCATTATGAAATATTGGGCCACACATGTGGTCGTGCACTTTGTTGTCGATAGACGTAATTTATGCTTGTTTTCTCTTCTGGCTATTACTTTGTAGAAAGGGATCGACGAGCAGAAAAAAGTCGACCCGTCCGCACTGCTGTGTTATCTTCTTGATGACGATGTGTTCACAAAATGATAGGATGCCTTTTCTTTGGAACGCTACAACCGGAATGTCTTTCATTCACTTGTTTTTTACTCTGTATAATCCATTAACCATGCTCGTTCATCCCAACTGTCCGCACACCCTCATGTTTTGTGGCGGGAAGTTTATGCATCAGTGAGTCTGGATTAACACTTCTGTTTAGTTCCCTTTCAACTGATCTGTTTATACTTGTCCCGCTTTTCCATGAGAAACGTGAGAAATATATAACCTCTATAATCACTTCTTTTGTGTAATCAAGTACCCTGTGCGGCGTTCGTTTGTGTTTGCGCGATCACGTTTTCGCAGTTAACTAATGCTACTTAGATGTATAACATCATCTTGATTATAGGATGAAATGTCTTCAAAACTGACAACAAAAGAATTCGCTTAGGTTTCTGCCAGATTTATCCTCCAATCTTTTCCTTCCTCAGAGGTGCACGAATGACTGTGAAACCATTTGAAGCCCACAGATACTTGTTTGTGCCCGCTGTGTTTATTCTACACTTGAGGGCTTTATGCCCGAATTTGTTCTTTTTTCCTCGCTTGACTGCGAACCAATGAAACTGCGCTGTCGGACTTCTGGTCACCCGAAGCACATTTCAGAGGCTGGGTTTTATGTGAAGAAACAGAGGGTGCCAAATGATCACATTCAAAAGCGGGTTTTATACGTCGCTTTATCTTTCATGCTCGTTCGAGCAATGCTCATCGAAATAAGCAGACATAATTGAACAGATTAGCTCGAAGACGCAACTCATGCTTTTTCATGTTGGAATGGTTGAAGGTCTTTGTAATGAGGTCATCGTACGAAACCTGAAAATAAGTCGATTAAGACAACCTTCCCGGGGATCAGCTGTCGAATTAGTTGATTTGATCTGCAACATGAACGTCCTGAGTCTTTATTGTATATTTTCTATCCATTCAGAAATCAAACCGGTCTTGTGTTATGCGTTGGTTTAAAAATAATCATCATGTAAACCGGTGTGTTAATTTATACGTCATCGGATTCTCATCGACGTCTGATCTTTTTGTTAAGCAACATCGAAGTGTTCAGAACGGGGCCGGACAATTTGAAATCGTGGGTTTGGGCTCGTCTCCATCCATTCCATAGTTACGCTGTGTCAATTGAGTTGGGATAGTATTGTTGTTAAATCCTCTGTGTCGTTCAAACACTGTTCTGTCCATTTCTATGGTTTTCTCTTGATTTGGTCTTGTGATTATTCATCACATTATATGACGACTGTTGTACAACAGGCAACCTCGCTTGTGAGTAATATAGTGCGCACATTCGGGAACTAAGGGGCACTCCTCAATACCAGGATTACGATGGACAAGAAGCGACTATCCGAATAATGCGTACGCACTATGGGGAGTGCCACCAAGGCGAATGACAACGTACTGCTACCCAATGTGTGTGAATGCACGTCAGCCGTGCAAATGAGTGTACGTGTTCGTGGTCCATGTTTTAACATAACCTGTACGGGAGTTCGTGCAATAAACAACTTTGCAGGCCAAGCGTCTTTTGCGGTCACAACAATTGGTGCCGTGACGAACGTGAGGATGAAGATACCCTGGCCGCAGCCGTTCGAAGATGGAGACGTCCGGACGTTCCTGGAGGACTTCGAGGACGTGGCCGAAGTGGTCGGAGTCAAGACCGACCGTGGGAAGCTGGCTGCCCTGCGGACGCTGGTGAAGGGCAGGGCGAAGGCGGTGCTGGACGCAGCGCGAAGAGGCCCTGCGAAGATGGAGTGGGCCGCTGCGAAGGAGGCGCTGGTGGCTGCGTTTGACAGCCCGGCCGACCGCCAGGAGGCCATGCGGCGGTTCAAGGCGGCCAGGCTTGGACAAGGAGCGGATCCATCCGTGTTCGCTGCCACTCTGCAAGGTTTGCTGGACAGGGCTCTGCCAGGATTGGATCAAGAACCACGACGGCAGTTGTTAACGGAGCAGTTTATTGAAGGTCTCCCGATGGCGGTTCGCGACCAAGTCCGTATTGCCCATGTCGCCCGGCGGATGGACCTTGATGAGCTTGCGAAGGTGACGCGGGAGTTTGGTGTTGTGACGGAGATATGAATGCCCAGGTCGGTCGCCTTGGTGAAGCCGAATCTCGTTTAGGTGGTAGGTTTGGGATAGCATCACATCGATCAGATAATGGTGGGCGATTGTTGCAGCTATGCGCTGAGCATAATCTATTTTTAGCCAGTACTGGTTTTAGGCATCGTGCACGTCAATGCTATACTTGGCGCCCGCCTTCTCCGAATCAGGCCTGGTCTCAGATAGACCACATAGCCGTTAGTTATAGGTGGCGGGGTTCCATTCAAGACTGTCGTTCTTATTGGAGCACATGCTTGGATTCAGATCATGCGTTGGTACGTTGCCGTTTTGTTCTTACTTTTGCTGGGCAACGACCCCACCGACAGCAACGATTAGCTGTTGAGAAACTGGCTTTACCATCGGTAAGGCATAATTACCAAACCAGCTTAGAAAGCTGCCTTAGTGGTACTCACTCCGAAGATCCTAATAGCTGCTGGACTCAAATCTCACAGGCCATTCAGAAAGCAGGTACTGTAGCATGCGGCACAGGAGTACATGGGGTAAACAAACATTGGATTTCAGAGAAATCCCTGGAGTTGTTAGAAGCCAGACGGAAGGTTCCTCCTGGTAGTTCACACAAGTCTAGAAGAGATATCCGTAGGAAACTGAAACGTAGTCTAAAGGCTGATCGTGAGGCTTGGTTAGTGGAAAAAGTTAAGGAAATGGAGACCGCTTTTGCCTCAGGGAACACCGGCAAACTCTTTAAGCTGATCCGTGCCACTGGTCCCAGGCGACCGTCTATCAGTGAAGCTATCAGCGAGGCAGATGGTACACTAATCTGTAATAAGTCCAGAAGGTTAGAGCGTTGGGCGGAACACTTTGAGGGTCAATTTAGTTGGCCTGCTGCTTCTATTGTGTTGCCACCACAAACTTGTGATGTAGCACCCTGGTCGGTAGATTTGGAACCACCCACTGAGACTGAGGTTCGCAATTGCCTTTCGGCTCTCAATCGTAATAGGGCTGCTGGTCCAGATGATCTCGTGCCGGCACTTTTCAAAGAAGGTGGAGAGGCGTTAGTAGAGGCATTGACTCAGTTGTTTCAACTTGTGTGGACGACGGAGACCATCCCTCCGTGCTGGGGTCACTCGATAATAGTTCCCATATTTAAGAAAGGAGCCCGGGGCTCTTGCGAAAACCATAGAGGGATTAGTTTGACCCCAGTCATTTCAAGGGTTCTGGCATCAATTATACTTCGTCGACTCACTGCAGTTCGGGAAGTAAACATTAGGGAAGAACAGGCAGGGTTTCGCCCTGGGCGGGGTTGTATAGATCACATTTTACCCTTCGTCAAATTCTGGAGCAGCGTCATGTGTACCGCCGGCCAACAATCGCCGTATTTCTGGACTATAAAGGTGCGTTTGATTCGGTGGACCGATCTACACTTTTAGAGTCGCTTAGACGTAGGGGTGTACCGACTAAGTATGTGAACATACTGTCGGCGCTTTATTCCCATACTTCAGCTCAGGTTAGGGTTTACGGTGAACTGTCTGACAGTTTCAGCACCAGGAGCGGCGTACGTCAAGGCTGTCCCCTTTCACCATTTTTGTTCAACTTCGTCATAGACGAACTAGTAATTGGAGCGATTGAGAGGGGGGCCGTACATACAAGGGTTGAAGTTGACGGAGAGATAGAACAGTGCTTGGTCGATACAGGGGCGGCTATTTCGTTGATTGCTCGCGCAGAAAGCAAAACGTAGAACCGACATCCATGATGATCAGGACAGTTGGAGGTCATCTACTGGTTGACGGTGTGAAAGAATGTGGGGTGCGTATCGGCAGCCATATCGTAAAGCATCGTTTCATTGTGTCCCCAGAAACCAGGCAAACGATCCTTGGAGCCGATTTCCTCACTGCAACAGATGCCGTGATTGACTTGAAGCTCAAAAAGTTGTCAACCAGGTATGGCTCTCTGACATTCACAGGACAGCAACAGGATAGCGTCAACCAAGTACGCACGGCTAAAACCCCCATTTGCACAGCCCCTTGCTCCAGTCCACGGTCGAGAAATACGCGGAGGTATTTACGAACGACGATGATCCGTACGGATTCTGCAACTGGATTGCACATGAAATACCAACAATCGGAACATTTCGACCTCACGGACCCCGCAGGATACCGGTTCATCTTGAAGAGGAATTGAAAAGGCAAATACAGAACATGCTGAATGAGGATGTTATCGAAGAAGCCAACAGCCCGTACAACTCGCCTGTTCTCCTGGTGAAGAAGTCCAACGGGAAGTACCGCTTTTGTGTGGATTTTAGACGGCTAAATGAGGTAACAGAACACAGTTGTGCCAATACCGTCCGTCGCTGATATTTTTGATAAGCTGCAACAGGCGAAGTTGTTCACGGTGTTGGACTTACGCTCCGGATACTGGCAGGTACCAATCAAACCAACGTATCGTGAAAAACCACATTTACGGCGGGCGCATGTCCTTTGGCTTATCCCGGGGCACCGTTCACATTTCGAAGCCTGATGGTTGAGTTGGTAAAACGACCGGGTAATGTGACGATATACGGAGATGATATTGTGATATACAGTAACAAGGGATCACATTTTCAGTACCACGAGCGGCGTACGTCAAAGCTGTTCCCTTTCACCATTTTTGTTCAACTTTGTCATAGACGAAATAATGGAGGACTGTCTGCGGCACTCAAATGATGCCGGCGTGGACCTCCTACCTGGTGAAAGACTGACTGATCTTGATTATGCTGACGATAAGGTGTTGCTATTTGACAACTTTCAAGCGGCACAAACAACACTGGACGCTATTTCGCGTTCTGCTAAGTACTTCGGAATGCGCTTTGCAGCCTCAAAATGCAAAGTGCTTCTGCAAGATTGTTGTGATCACGTAGATTTAATGTTAGATAATGAAGTCATGGAGATTGTTGACCGGTTTGTATACCTGGGAAGCTGCATCAGCGGTGGCGTCGGAGGTGTAGGGAATGAAATAGAAGCGCGTATTTCCAAGGCTAGGGCGGTGTTCGCTAATCTGAGACACCTATGGCGACAGTGGCGCGTTCTTCACGACGGCAGTGGATAGGGTAGTATGCACGCATCAAGACCGTGTTACCAGGTATTTGACCACCGATGTCTGCGTTCAATCGCTCGTATCGGGTGGCACCAGCGAGTAAGCAACGAGGAGGTTAGGAAGCGGGTGTTTGGCACTGATTGTCAAACGAGTTCTTTTGTTCAGTCGCTACATTTGCACAGACTTAGATGGTTAGGTCATGTACTAAGGATGCCAGCTAGTCGTTTGCCACACCGAGCACTGTTTGCGGACGCTGCGGCCGACTGGCGCAAGGTGCGAGGTGGACAGATGATGACCTGGCGTAGACAAATGAAATCGTTCACGAAGGGGTTGGTCACTGTAGGTCGGGTTCGTCTCCCGGGCTGGGGCCCTCGCGACTCAGAGTCGGTGGCTTGAGACGTTAGGTGAGATGGCGGCTAATCGAGCTCAGTGGCGTGAATGTTGTCGTTGTTTGGCCGAGTTGTCTGTGAAGTGAGTGCACTTAATGATGCGGGGCAGTGAAAGCCGTAAGGAAGCTGTCTTGCTGATGACGCCTTACTTTCACTTACAGCTCGGTTGTTTGTTTGCAAGGTGTAGGCGCCTTGATGTTGTATGTTTGAATATAGACGTAGCTATTTTTAGTAGTTAGGTCCACTTCCCCTCCCCTCCTCTGTTTTCTTCTTTCTTCCTATATAGGTTTTTTCTTCTTCGTGGTTGTGTGGCAGTTAAGCATCAGTGTGAACCACTGATGTATTGTGGTCTATGATGGTGGTGATGATGATGATGGTAGCATCGAATTATTCACACTGTGTTTCGTTTTCAATAGATCCACATTGGTTGCAAATTTCACTCGTCAGTCTGTCCAGCTTTGAAGTCATCCAACGGTTCGTTCAATGTTACTACTTGTTGACGATCCATCGTACCATGTCGTCGGTTGAAAAGATGCAGTGATAATGCATTTTTTTTCGTGGTGACTAGGGAAATACTACTGGTCTGTGTTTGTTTTGCACTTCATACATCTGATGAAAGCATGATGGATGGATTTATTCCACAATTTCCTGGTTCTTTATACAGTGTTCGAATGTGTTATCGCTACGTAATAATCTGCCAGTTGCCGAGGTAGAGTTATTTCGAATATCTCCGCGTTTGTGGCATTCTTCGTAGTGTTTGAAACGATGCAGAGATGGTCCTAGGTGTCTTAATAAACTATCGCTATCACCTTACCATTTCTACTTGGACTTTGCCTTCGCAAAGTACAGTGGACAGTGATCGAAACAATGAGAACATTTGTTTTAATCGTAAAAATTGGACAATGAGATTTACCTACCTAGGTTTTTTTCTGTTAAACCTGCTATGACCAATAATTGGATGACCAACACTCAGGCGGTATTTGTGAACTTCTACCGTTCCAAACGCCGGTATAATTAAAAAGAAAACTCCACAAAGCCTCAATCACGCAGCCTATGTGTACAGTTATGAGACACGAACTATAATCTGGGATTGTCCTTGTTCACCTCCATATTTCCTCGTCGCATGTGCATGAAAGGTGAACACTTCGTAGGCAACCACGCTCCTCTCCGGTCTGTTTCTTTAGCCTGCAACTCTAGTATGCTGTTAGGCATGTTGATACGGTCACACAGGCGAGTGATGAGCATGTGTTGCGAATGTTAACCTGTCGCTGGCAGTGTCATGCACCTCGCATGTTATCTGGAATAGTTCGTTAATGGCAGCCAGGTACCCAGTGTATGGCGTGGGTTAAGAAAAGAGGACGCCAATGTCGGTGGATGTTCCCCTATGGGGTCATCAATTTCCTGGTTGGGTCTCGAAGGATGGTGCTCACCTGTATTTGGGCGCATTGTCTGAAATGGCACAAAATGGATGCCATTGGTGGCCTTTCAATAATGTCCTGAGTACTTTTAACGTCGTTTTGGTGTTATTGGCCGCTGTATCCCACGACATGTCTGATCACCTGTGCACCAGGTACTGTCCGGCTGCCTAAATTGGGGGTCGGACCCATAACTGCGCGTCGTTATCGCTAGGACATCTCGAGCTATCCTTATGTGCATGTGATTACTCTACCTGGCTCGTACTGTTACCAGCGGGCGTCACGTTTACTTTGATTATTCCTTGTTAGGTTTGAATAGTGAGATTGTCACCCACATTCATCGTGTGGTCCATAAATTGGATGGTAAACCTTATATACACATAATCATTGTAACATACGTTTCTATTTTTAGACCATTTTTACATATCGAAACTTTCCATGTGACGAAATTTTCGAACATGGATCGTCTTCGATGGTGCTCAGCTGACATCGAGCATCGCGGTTTCGGCGGGTGTTCCGGTGCCGACGAGGAAGCTCTAGTGCTTCAACAGTACGGTGTTCGGCTGTACGATGGTCCGGAGCGTACTACGTTCGAAGACGGTGTGATCAAGCTCACCACCCATCGTCTTCTTTGGATTCCCGGACACAATTCTGCGGATTCTTGTATTGCATTGCCCTTGGCTGCCATTATTAATGTACGATTCGAGGAAGGCGGCGGAATAGTGCGGAGTCGAACACCGAAAGTAGTGCTTCGCCTTTTAACTACGCCTGCTTTGGAGAATGCTCTCGCTAGTTTGCCGCATCAATCTCCTTGGATGGATCGCTGGCTTACGAATAAAGGTTCCTCATATGCTGTGGTCGGGCATTCAAATGAGAATCACATCAAACTCGGGTTCACACGGACAGGTGAGAAGGAGTTTTTGAGAGCGTTGGAGGAGACTTTGAAGGTGAGAGTTGTCTTATTCTGGTTCGCTGTTCCTAGTTATCGCAGCCTTCAGTTCTCGTCTAGTGAACATTCACGCATGCGATTTGACTCCGTCAATCATATCTGCTTGAAGAGTTTGCTGAATTTTTTCCATTAACCAGCTACCTTACAGTTGATTTTTGAACTGGCTACCATTGTTGTTCTTTCTTTTCTACAACACTCATGACTCACGGGCTGTGGAGTTTGTTTATGCTTCTTGTCATCGCAATAGGAACATTCTAAACTGACAAAGTGTTTACTGATTTTATTTCAGGGGTGTACCGACTAAGTATGTGAACATACTGTCGGCGCTTTATTCCCATACTTCAGCTCAGGTTAGGGTTTACGGTGAACTGTCTGACAGTTTCAGCACCAGGAGCGGCGTACGTCAAGGCTGTCCCCTTTCACCATTTTTGTTCAACTTTGTCATAGACGAACTAGTAATTGGAGCAATTGAGAGGGGGGCCGTACATACAAGGGTTGAAGTTGACGGAGAGATAGAACAGTGCTTGGTCGATACAGGGGCGGCTATTTCGTTGATTGCTCGCGCAGAAAAGCAAAACGTAGAACCGACATCCATGATGATCAGGACAGTTGGAGGTCAGTCTACTGGTTGACGGTGTGAAAGAATGTGGGGTGCGTATCGGCAGCCATATCGTAAAGCATCGTTTCATTGTGTCCCCAGAAACCAGGCAAACGATCCTTGGAGCCGATTTCCTCACTGCAACAGATGCCGTGATTGACTTGAAGCTCAAAAAAGTTGTCAACCAGGTATGGCTGCCTGACACTCACAGGACAGCAACAGGATAGCGTCAACCAAGTACGCACGGCTAAAACCCCCATTTGCACAGTCCCCTTGCTCCAGTCCACGGTCGAGAAATACGCGGAGGTATTTACGAACGACGATGATCCGTACGGATTCTGCAACTGGATTGCACATGAAATACCAACAATCGGAACATTTCGACCTCACGGACCCCGCAGGATACCGGTTCATCTTGAAGAGGAATTGAAAAGGCAAATACAGAACATGCTGAATGAGGATGTTATCGAAGAAGCCAACAGCCCGTACAACTCGCCTGTTCTCCTGGTGAAGAAGTCCAACGGGAAGTACCGCTTTTGTGTGGATTTTAGACGGCTAAATGAGGTAACACAGAACACAGTTGTGCCAATACCGTCCGTCGCTGATATTTTTGATAAGCTGCAACAGGCGAAGTTGTTCACGGTGTTGGACTTACGCTCCGGATACTGGCAGGTACCAATCAAACCACGGATCGTGAGAAAACCGCATTTACGGTGGGCGCATGTCGTTTGGCTTATCCGGGGCACCGTTCACATTTCGACGCCTGATGGTTCAGTTGGTAAAACGACTGGATAATGTGGCGGTATATGGAGATGATATTGTGATATACAGTAACAAGGGATCACAGTTTCAGCACCAGGAGCGGCGTACGTCAAGGCTGTCCCCTTTCGCCATTTTTGTTCAACTTCGTCATAGACGAAATAATGGAGGACTGTCTGCGGCACTCAAATGATGCCGGCGTGGACCTCCTACCTGGTGAAAGACTGACTGATCTTGATTATGCTGACGATAAGGTGTTGTTTGACAACTTTCAAGCGGCACAAACAACACTGGACGCTATTTCGCGTTCTGCTAAGTACTTCGGAATGCGCTTTGCAGCCTCAAAATGCAAAGTGCTTCTGCAAGATTGTTGTGATCACGTAGATTTAATGTTAGATAATGAAGTCATGGAGATTGTTGACCGGTTTGTATACCTGGGAAGCTGCATCAGCGGTGGCGTCGGAGGTGTAGGGAATGAAATAGAAGCGCGTATTTCCAAGGCTAGGGCGGTGTTCGCTAATCTGAGACACCTATGGCGACAGAGAGGTATTTCTCTGAAGCTTAAGGGTCGCGTTTATCAGACAACAGTGAGGGCTGTATTACTTTACGGCAGCGAAACGTGGCCGCTCAGAGTAGAGGACGTGAACCGTCTTCAGGTATTTGACCACCGATGTCTGCGTTCGATCGCTCGTATCGGGTGGCACCAGCGAGAAGCAACGAGGAGGTTAGGAAGCGGGTGTTTGGCACTGATTGTCAAACGAGTTCTTTTGTTCAGTCGCTACATTTGCACAGACTTAGATGGTTAGGTCATGTACTAAGGATGCCAGCTAGTCGTTTGCCACACCGAGCACTGTTTGCGACGCTGCGGCCGACTGGCGCAAGGTGCGAGGTGGACAGATGATGACCTGGCGTAGACAAATGAAATCGTTCACGAAGGGGTTGGTCACTGTAGATCGGGTTCGTCTCCCGGGCTGGGGCCCTCGCGACTCAGAGTCGTGGCTTGAGACGTTAGGTGAGATCTAATCGAGCTCAGTGGCGTGAATGTTGTCGTTGTTTGGCCGAGTTGTCTGTGAAGTGAGTGCACTTAATGATGCGGGGCAGTGAAAGCCGTAAGGAAGCTGCTGATGACGCCTTACTTTCACTTACAGCTCGGTTGTTTGTTTGCAATGCTAGCTCCTTGA
>LOND01003002.1:16914-26961 GCA_014220965.1 Paragonimus kellicotti | reverse complement strand
TTGTCTTTAACCCAGCGTTGTATCAAACCAAATAAGCAGACCAGCAGTCCTCCGAGTAGGAAGCATGTTATATCAATGGTGAATGTGCCTACGCGATTCAGTGCCACAAATCAAAAATGTGGGTCGTGTTCGTTGGAGATATAACTGTTTAAACATAGGTGAGACCTATGTTCGAACTCTATTCTGTCGACTTAACTGATTTGGGTTTGTTTATACCACTTGCCGTATGAAATTATTATCCTTATCAGCACGCTTTATGCGCATGCTCACTAATAGTAGCACTAATTACGTAACAGTTGTGGCAGAAAGGTATTCCGTTAAATAATGGTACCCGTTCCAAACAGACTAGAACTTTCAGAATTTTTCCTACGAGTTTACTTACGAACTCAACAAGGTACGAACAGCCATGTTTGCCGAATGCCTACTACCGGCAAGATTCTAGTCACGAAATTGCATCGGCTTGGGTGTAGAATGTGGCAATTTTCCTTTACCAAAATTTACATGGTTCCTTCTGAATAAACAAGTGCTCGTCTCCTTTCGTGAGTTACACGGTACTGAACAATAATTGTGCTTATATTTGTATGGTATGCGTTACTCTCCGTATGTTTGTGCACTCATTTGACATTGGCCTGGGATATTTAATTTCGTCGTATGAGTAATCACATGTAATAACTAAATATCAGGGAACGCGTCGTTTTAGCTTGTAGTGTTGTATCTTGCCAAACGAAGACAGTGGTTTGAACATTATGCTCGTCTAGATCACAAATAGACACCGTACTGTCCGCCAGCCAAGTAGAGCTCGCTGATTGAGTTTGTAGGTTTCGTCAACTGGAATTATTCTACCTGCATACCAACATAAAAGATCACTGATGTTCGACAGTACCTGTGTTTGCAAGAAATTCCATACAGCACCGAAATATGAGTAAACCACTTCATAAACCCAAATTACCACTACTAACCTCGGGGATGTTCACCTGTTGTTTCTCATCCAAACTCGCCGTAGCGTGATATTCTGTATTACAATAACGGTAGAAAAACTCAGGTAGAATAGTTAAGCCATATGCCTCTGCTCGACTGATGCATTTTGCCAAATTTGCAGTCTAGTTGTTTTCTTACGTAGACTTTCGTCGATTGTACACAATAGTTGTTTGCGGGTGCGTAGTTGTAAGTACCGATAAATCTAGTTATAGTTTGAACGGATACATTGAAATTAATTGTACCCTACCAGCCCCAATAGCTGACTACTACTCAAGGAAAAGATAACGTGTACTTATTCAATCCACACAAAGGCTGATACACTGAATAGCTGTGCAATAAACGAACTCGGTCTTATCTTTCGAGTAAACTGATATAGTGAGCAAAACAATCTCACTCAACATTCAACCTCATGGAATATCGCAGCAGTTTATTCCAAAATACTGCTTTCTGGACTATTATGTTAGGCATTGATTTCTAAAGCTTTTCATTACCAGTACCGGTAAAGTTTTTGTATTACGTATTTATATGAAAACCTGGTAGAACTGTTGAAAAAACCAGCTGTACCCTCATCAATACTAGTGCGCAAGGCGCGATGGTGTAAACTAGGTGTAAGTCAGTTGTGATCTGCCTGGATATACTTGTGTAGTTTACAAACTATTAAACTAATCCGTTGCAAAAGAAGACGCTGAGAAGGCCTTGCTAATGCTTCGGTACATTTTCTACTTTCTGACAAGTTATACCAAAAATATCGGCTAAGGAATCATCTTGCGACCAGTGTAGGCAGTATCGGCATCGATGTCCGCGGACCAACGATGTGTGTCGATTAATCCGCTTGGGTAGTTCGGTTCAAATGTTCGGTGTTTCGAAAATGAGCGAAAATAACAAACGTCCAGACGAAGATCGTCAATGAGTAACGGAATAGATGACGGTTATCACCCTGTAATCTGCTCAAGTATAGCTATGCTAATCAGTTTCGTTAGTTTATCTTCTGGGATATCACACCTCAGAATAGCAACATGCCCCATCCAGATCTGAAGCTGTCAGTGTTCACAAGAATTTATTCCCTTAATTAAAATCTCTATCCGTAGATCATTTTGTTTATTGTTCATATCAACTGGTGGGCTGACGCAAGAATTATGGTCGCTGGACCCGTCCATTCATTGTTCAGAGATCATGCATGACAATACACGTATGACACAGATCAACTTGACTTCTGTCAAAGTTTCATTCATGGTGACTAGTTCAAACACGTTAAAAGCAAAGTGAGCGGTGTCCTATCCTTAATGATAATCCACCTATTTTGTATGCTTGTTCTGCTGAAGTAACGTATTAACAGTTGGTTATCACCAACCACCAATGAAAACAGACCTAGTGAGGTACTTGTAATGCCGAGGGAATTTTTGTCACGTGTTGCTCAGTTTTAACTGGGACTGTCCATTTCTGCACAATTGTGCTGAGTGATGGTACATAATGTTCAATAAGTTTGTATTGTTTTTTGAGTCAGAGTTCTCAAACGTTTATCATTGGTACGCTGACTACTCCTCTTGCGTTCTGTCAACTAAACTGCCACCTTTGTAAGAGCGTGTCACTCAATTTCGTCCGTTCACATAAGGACAGTCTGCCTGTGCACCTACGCGTACTGAAGTTACGGAGCAGTTCCACATATCAAAATCGAGGCGTTTGACATCGTTGCATGAATACGAAGATCCACGAAGGCAGACTACATATAAACAGGTAGTAGGTTATTAGAAGAGTAGATTTACACAATTTATCCGAGCAACAGTAGTAAGATTAGTCTCTGATGTAGTGGCATAAGAAGCCGACGTCGTCTTCCTGTCTGTCACTACTTCCGCTGTTCTTTCAGAAGAAAAACTAACTCAAACCATCATGAAGCACCGTTACATTTGGTGAATTATTTATTTTTTTCTCTGCAAGATAATGCTTGGAATCAGTACCTTAAATATTGTGTTTCTGCACCCTGGAAGACTACATTGTTCTACCGATGATTTCAGACATGTTGGAGCACGTGCAATATAGACTTTGATTAGTTGGTTACAGCATATGACTGCACAGTAGTCGTAACTTCCTTACGGATACTTGTAATTGGAGTGTTACTTTCAATTGAGAAGCATTGTGATACTGTAGTTAAAATAGGCCGTACAAGTTTACACTTTTCCAGTTTCTAGAATGTTCCCACTTGTATTGTTGCGCAATAATGGTAAGATGATGTTCCCCTGACAACCGTCTTAAACTTACGAAGTCACCTTGTCTTTCACCATAAAATTGCACATGAGTATCTTCTTTTGATTTTGCTGTATAAGCTTCATTCTACATGGCATGGCTGAACTCTCAATACCGAAATACCGACATCTGACCATTGTAATATGTTACGACTAAGCCATAGTCATTTTGGTTACAGTGAACAAAAGGATTACATAAACAACAGTCGACAGATGAACGTATACTATATCTGGTCACTATATCAGCCTCATATGCTTTCGCATCTCCTGCTTAGTTTTGCAAATAAATGATTATTTTTGTGCGTGTATAAACTCACAAACTAGGCATAGCAACCGACGTAAATGGTCTTTTTTAAGAAGTAAATCGGTTTACCGGATCAAAATCGTTTCGTCCAGAGTATGGCTCCTTAAAATGGAATGCGGCTTCCACTTTCTTGAGTGTCTCAAAGCGTTGCTTGCTGATTTGTCAAAAAGTGAAGCGCAAGTAAGGAATTTTAGTTCAAGACATCATCAATCTGCCCAAAGTTTAGTGTAAAGGCATGTCCTTTTCCGCATACCTGTCTTACCACCCAGCTTGACATGTCTTCAAATAGGTCTGAAACAGGACTACGATTAGACCAACACATTGATTTGCTGTTCTGCTGCGTAAGTTGTCGATTTGTCAAAGTGAGAGGGGAGATTAAACACTCGTCTCAACGAAACGTCAAATGTCCACTAGGCATAGGTCCAAGACTAGCAGCAAGCGATGTTATAGTGCTAGCATTTGAAACTCGGCACACTGTTACCTTTCCGGAGAAGCCTCTTCGAATTTGTATTTGACTGTAGAGGAATTCTGAGGCATCAGCATACCACCATTATACTGGCGGTGACTATGCAATATTGGGGCCTTTACTAACTCGTGTCTGCAGTGCTTCTATTTATCAGGTTCAACAACATTGATCTGTTTGTTAGAGATGTCTACCGTCTTCCACTCATCCCAGCAATACACTTCGGTTCGTGATGACTATCAGGTTTTATAGTAAACGGTCAACTCTGAAATTCTGATGATTTTTCGGCTGACAAGAAGCGAAACCTTCTATGTGATTCTACGAAGGATTGTTCTTGGATAAATAAAATATTCTGACTTCACTCATACTACATATATCGATAAAATTGGATCAAACACCTCCTTAGTCGCTTTGTTTCTCTGCATCACGTACATCGTGAGTAGAAAAACTTATGCTTAAGATACCTTCGTTCTCACTACAGTTTTTCAATAAGTGGGATGAACTTCAGTGGGTACGAAATCGTTCTCTCTCTCACACACTCCTTAGGCCATTCTCCCCCGGGATAATCGCTCACCACTTCAAAACCATTTGCAATCAGTTAGTAAACAGCATTCAGAAGATACTCAGCATGTATTCGGATGGCAGTACAGTGAATGAAGCTGAGCACATGAGACTGTGTTTCATTTTGGAATTGAGTGAAGTCGGTGTAAACGTGACAAGGTGTTTTTGTTTCATAACACGGACTTGAGGTGGCTGCTTTTAATCACATGAGGACGCGCATCTTAGTCTGTATCATTCCAACAATGTGAGACTTGAAAAATGTAGCATCCGCGAAGTACTTCGATGGAGGTTAGCTGACTGGTCGTCTACTACCACGATCTAGATTCCATTATTCACATCCCCAGTAGTTAGCAAAAATGCGTACATCGAACTTCGTTTTCATGGCTCTACGTATTGATTACGAAAGGGAACACTCTAATTTGAAATTTACTCAGTGTATGAGTAATCTTCGGTGTGGTTCCCTTTTGCTAGGATAATGAAGATCAGTTAAGGATTTTTACTGTTATGAGATGAACAGCATTAATAGTTAGGTACATTTTCCACCGGATCACTACAAAGACCAGTTTAGAAATTGCACTTCATTGATCAATAGTGTACATGTGCCTACGGGCCGAGAAACGAGTTGCGATCGTTGACGCGATTGTCACAGATAGTCAGAAGACAGTAACGTCAATATATATATATATATATATATATATATATATATATATAAAATAAGTAAATGACTGTACCGAATACAATTGAATGTAAACTAGATAAAATGTTTGGACGTAGTAAAATGGGAGTGACAGATGTGAATCGCAATTTGAAACTGTGATGGCTTGCGAGCCATGATGGACGGATGAGTTGATGTGAGAGTAATACTTGACCGGTAATTTCTTTACTGTGTGAAGCTGTACGAGAGTGGAGAACAAAATCTTCTCGGCGCGACTGTGTACGGCTTGGCTCGTGTGATCTAGTCGGGCTACCATGTCTTGTGTTATACCCATTTCAGATCTTTAATAGTGTGAACATGTGTGAGAGGACCTGATTGTTTTTTGTTTTGACATTATTTGTGACCAATGACAATCCCAAACCATGAATGAGGTAAGGTGTGTACGTGTGGGAGGGTCGAGAGAGGATATTACCGACACCAGCTGTGTCCGATGAGCTGGACCTGTCAGGCACAATGAGTGAACATGGCTGTTTATCTAAGTCACGTTTGGAATGTTCGATAGAGTTCATAAAACGCTGAATCGCGTTGAGGTGTCAAATACGGTTTGTCAACGCGGTTGTTGATGTGGGCATGTACATGACCAGAATAACAGGTTGATTCTCAAAAATCTGTCAGCTATAAATATCTAATCGAGAGGACATCTAGGCGGTCCTCGTGATTGTAGGACCAGTGATTTGACAAACTCACGACTGACTACATAGTAGCCACCAACTTACTCATTGGGTAGCGAAAAGGCGTCCAATAAAATGCAATCTTTTCGAAAGGGGCCGACTGGAAAGTCTATGGGAATGCGACAGCTGCGATCAATTGTGGGTGATGTTCAACTTGAAACATCTTTATTGTCCAACTCGCTGGTTGCCATGCTACGCGCGCGCTCGCGTTTATGAAGTCAGAATTCCGGTCCACAACACCCCGGTTTCCGCTCACACGTCGTGTGCACTTCTGCCCGGTTTGTGTGTGACCGACGCCTTCTATTGGGGGGAGGGGGTTCCGCTCGCCATTTTTCGTCCGTTGGTCCGATCTTGTTGAGCGATGACTCGTCCGGTCGCTCGTGTTGTCCGTAATCTATCCACTGTGGGCTTTGACCGTATTCCACGACCGTGTCGAGATATTCCTCCGAGTGTTGGAATAATCGCGCCCCGATCTGGTCGTCCATCCTATTTTGCCTGCCATGTCTCGCCCGTTGGTCCGATCCAGTTGAGCGATGACTCATCCGGTCGCCCATGCTGTCCCCGATCCGCTCGCTGTGGGCTTTTGGACGTACCTCCCCGCGTTGAGGTATTCCGCCGAGTGTTGGAATACTCGCACCTCCGGTTTGATAATCCACCACAAGTAAATAAACGCAGTCTATACCAGCACCAGCAGCACTACCGCCACCACAAAAACAACAACAAGGACATTGACAAACGTCATTATTGTCTAAACCACAGTGCAGAAAGATTGCTGGTCGCCTAAGAACATCACTTGTCGCCCGGTGCATATATTTAGAACATCCTATTGGTATCTTGCCAACGGAGCGAGGCAGAGGTGTCCCATACGCCGACTCTCAATATTAAATTCCGTTAGTATATATACTATTTTAACTTTTCCGTCAGTAAATTCGTTCACCCAGATTACTGTCTTCTCACCATTACTGTTCCGGTTATGTCAGGTTCTTTAAGCTTGTTCAGTCTAATTGTCGTTCGTCATACAGTATTCCAGTTATGATCAGCAGTCACACTACCAAAACACAAACTAGCCCAATGGAGCCATCTGTCATCGAACGACTGTACCTGTAGAGTGTGACTTGTGAAAATGGGGATCGAATATTACTTAAGGACAGTGTTATAACACTCGAAAGTATGTTAGATTACACAATTAGTCCGTCTATTTACCGATTGTATGTTGGTAAGATTCGCATGGTCCGTTGCAGGGCCTGTCGTTCCCGCTTTCTTTATTTTTTCTTCTTTTAAAAGAAAGACTACGAAAGCACATTGTGTTATGCTTGTCACTTTTCAAACTATGGGGCGAGCAATGCTTGTTAGTCTGATACGCGTCTCAATCAGTTTCTGGCGGGATTTCATCTGGCGGCTACTCAGACAGACTGAGAGGTATCTCCAGAAAAGAATTAGAAAAGCGCTCGAGAAACTGACTGTCCGTTGATGTAAAAAAAGGCGTTGGGCGAAAGTTGCTAATGAGTTGGTGTTCGCTTTTTGCGGAAACTCATGAGATTCTTGAAACAAACAACTATAATAGGGCGACAACCAAGGAACGATTTTTCGTCTTTTTCCGAGGCCTATCTGACAAGTACCAAGCATACGGGCGAGGTCGTATCGTTAGTGTCAGTGTCCCAATTCCGTCGTTTTGTTTTTCCACGATAGAGTTCGTCAAATGTCATGGGATGAGCTCTATCACCAGTCCATACGACCTCCTAGTTTGCACACTGTCATGCACATGGCGATATTAGCTTTATCGGAATGTTTGCAAATGTACCAAACTGCAATTTCACTGAGTGCATAGATGCAAAGCATACTGGACAATTAGGCCTAATCAACACACTGCAGGTGATATCCGGTAGCTCACCATTTAATCCTACAATACCTAACATATCGGTAGCGACGAAAAACCTTTTCGTTATTGATATGGGAAATAACAAACCCATTGACCTGAGGCTCATGATGAACACAATAAATCCACCAGCCTGTGTGAGTCAGGGAAATTTTGAGTTCCATCGCCTGAGGCTGCTTGCTGACGGTGCACTACAAGCGCAACGTGGTAAGGGGACAATGACGAGCACCAAGTCCTGGTATCCGAAATGATTCCGGCTACTCTGAGGCTGAAGGCCTCTGAGATAGTTGGGTAGCTATTTAGTACTATACATCACTGATGCAGAAATGTCTGATTTGAGGACATCAAGGCTTATTCAGCCTTTCGTTTGCTATGCAAGTAACAAAGGTGGAATGATGGGGACTCCAGTGGGGTTGGACACAGCCGTTTTTTTCATTGAATCAGGATTTTTCCAGTAGTCCCATGGATGGAGTTCCTGGTGCATATGCATTACTGACTGGCTCTAACAGAGGGGGGATCGGACTCTGTGATTCTTTCCTGAAACAGTTGGCTGAAAAGCGAAGACAGTAATCAAGTGAATGATATTCAACCCAAAAAATCGATAATCGGTGAAATCAGATTTAGACAACGAACTTAACATTGCTGAAGTGCGCTAGCTTTGGACTATTCTGGAAGGTGAGCCAGCATTCAGCAAAGAATCTGAATAGCTTCTCCAGTCATTAATATGAACTTATTCATGTGAAGTAGGATCTCTGTTACTGAAGTCAAAACTACAATAAAAAACATACGCTCGTCCATTAATCTTATGTTACCGTCCTTAATATGAAACCATTCGTTTAAAAAACTATATTCATATGCGAAAGAAGGAAAAAAGAATTGTGAACAGTTGGTCAACTTTTTCGTTGCTAGCTCCAACATTATTTGTATAAGTGTTCTATCAGTATGCTATAATAGGGTACCCTGGAAATTCATCTATTCATTAATGCACTTAAAGTCAGAAACATTGTGTCGTTTCTAACCATACTATCAAGGAAGAAAAACAATAAGTTGCGATTTGTTAACATAACGTTTAATCTCACCAGTTGCACACCTAAAACGGACAGGCTAGATAGATCAGACAAATTGCTATCAAACACGCGCTGGGTCGCATCAAGTATTATGAATTTAGGACCACATCGCCCGATGTATAATTTCAAATATTTTCGTATACATAAAATAAACTAGTAGGATTGAATTGACATTGCTTCGAGTAAAGTCGATATTCCGAGTTTTCGACTATGCAGCAGTATATCGGGTGAACGCAGTGGGTCAAACTGATCTTCAGTCACCGACGTGGGGTTTTAATTAATGGAATCATCAAATATTCTTATCTCTCTAAGTGTTCACCCATTTCTAGATAGGTTTGGTGGTTTCAAACAAGCGCATCTGCGCAGCCGCATTCGTACGAGATGGGCCAGACATCAGCTTCTGTTTCATACCGTTCGTCTTTTGAATTGCAAGAAAAAGATATTTTGTAACATTTCGAATTAACCGGTTGTCCCCAGTTGTTTAGTTGTGAGTCTCTATGTAATTTTCAAGATATCCATTTGCCAGTAAATTTTCTACAGCATCTCTTGTTCAACCTGCAGCTCATTGAAAATGCACTCATGCCTGGTTCTGTTACTGAAGTTTTTCATCAAACCCTTTTCGAATACTGCCGACGCAAAACTGGAGATGTGAAGTTACTATCCACCTCATGTGATTTTGTGACAAACAGAAGTTCGCAAAGCACCACTGTCCTGCCTGTTAATAAGATAAACCATCGCTGAATGCAATTTTGTGAGAAAAATTTAAGTTCACGTGAACGGTGATGAGAAGGTTACAGACAAATCAACATACACTATACTGGTGGTTTCGATTACGTAATACTTAGTGAGTTTGCCTAAATATCCAGTAACAGTTTTTCTGTATTTGTCTTATGCATATTAGTGTTACGTGATATCGAATTGTAATGTATATGTTGTTCATTTCGCGTTTCCGTCTATCTAATTAGGAACCTGCAATTACCGTCCCGCCGCTAAACCATGTTCAGAATTTGTAGTCACGAGTGAAAAAGGTTAAACTAGCATCTGTCTATCCGACTACGCTATTGCACTCGACTGTTAGTGATGATCAGTTGGCAACAACCGAAACCTCTGACTACGAAAGATTTCCGTCGATCGTACACTTTTTAACGTCACTAAACCCTGCTTGCCGGGGC
>LOND01003001.1:16415-39880 GCA_014220965.1 Paragonimus kellicotti | reverse complement strand
TTCATACTCGTTGCCGTCACGGAATATTGGCTATTTTTCTGACCTATTTGCACAGCTGCTCGCGGTAGAACAGCATTCCAGTAAATCTGACGACGTCGACACTTTTACCAAAGTTGGCGCTCGACGCATGCCAGAAATTCATTGTAATCAGCTTTTCAAGGCACAACTCACGACGCTCCAGCGGGAGCAAAAATATAAAATTTAATTCAGTTTTCTGTGTTACTGACGCAAAATCCCTCTTCAGACTTGCTTTGTGGCAACCAAACGGCGAGTTTATCTTCGAAGCACACGAAGTAGCAATATATTGGGGAAGTAGTGCGCTGTTGTCTATAGTACAGCAACATTATCTGCACTCAGCCTAATATCACAAACACTTAGGCTATCACGTTTATCTGCAGAATATTTGATGGGCAACGTACAAGATTCACTCTCAAAGTTTAATCGATTCAGCTCGTCAGGTTAAGATCAGATTCACCCTAGAATACTGAAAGAAGCGTTTTGTGTACTCTTAGAGCTATGTTATGATTCCTCAAGTCAATGATCTCTGAGGGCAGCTGTGCAAATAGGTCAGAAAAATAGCCAATATTCCGTGACGGCAACGAGTATGAAGAGCATTTTAAACTTGTTATCTGTGCAAGCTGTCTGCCTCTTGAATCATATTGGTGAAAATAGGAGGCCGCCGGCCCCAAACCTATGGAAATTGTGCTGAGGTAGCTTCTCAGTCCAGCAATTTTGGCCGGGTTAAGGTTGCAGGTCGGCTGCTTCTGGTCATGCTTCTGCATCCGATGACAAGGAAAATCAAATACCAGGGGAAGGCAGTTTACGTAATGACTCTGCTCAACGACTGTGAGGTCTGACAAGGTAGCTACTCGTCCTGGGTGGTGTCTCTTCTATGTGATAACACTTCCAACGTAACGAGCTTCAACCAGCCAAGAAGTCCTTTTGCTTCATGAATACATTTTTTGTTGTAACCTGCACGCATATTTTTGCAACCGTTCGCTATTGATAAAGTTGTCAGTGTTACTGCATACTTGATCGGTTGATTCGGCCACTACACAACTTTTTGACAGCAGTTTATACTGCCCTGGTTTTTAGTGTCGTTGACAGTGCCTGGTGACATTATAAACACCCATATTAAAACAGGACGCACCGTTGCCGTGAACCACTAAATTATAACTCAGGGGATCTTAGACTGAGGGCTCACGAAATTGCAACTGTTCTCACGGCTCAGTTAACAACATCCGATGAGCTAAAACTATCGAACGTGGTGAAGTCCCTGCCCTTCTATGTCAAAGTAGCCGTGGTGAGTCTCATGCAATACTTTCCTTCTAATTTCATTCTGTTCCTTCGGCAGGAAAAAATCTTGTGGTGCGCCGCAGAGTCAGAGGAAGATGTTGATCCGCCTGCACAGTTCGATTGAACTAAGGCTTGCCAAAGAAATGATATGCAACGGTATGGAGAACATGGCTGTGCAGCTCGACGCGTTTAGAGGATACTCAACCAACGGCTGTGCAAGATCAAGCTCTCACAGTCCATAAAGTTGGTGGTGGCGCCGCGGAAACTTCCGGCACAAGACGAAGTGCACCCAGTCACGCACATTTCAAACTCGTTACACACCGCTTAACCAGAAGACCAGCCAGTAACAGCGACTGATATCATTGACCCAGCAAGTGCAAGTCGCTTATTTTTATATCAGGTGCCTGTCGAACGGCTTGTGGTTTCTTGTCGACATCGGAGTCAAGCTCAAAGTTTATTCCATCCCAGTCACGCCACCTACGTCAGCCTGCGTAGTGTAGACTACAAGTCGAAAGTCGCAGTCCGCTTGTCGCGTAAAAACTTTTTGGTGTGACGTGTTATCGGACCACAGGCTTTTGTCGTTTGGTGCGTGAAGCGCTCAGTAGAGAAACTCCCTGTTGTACTGGATTTCGAAAGTGCCACATTGTTACATCAATGTCCCTGTTATCTGGCTAACTCCAAGTATTTCTGTGTGATGTCTCAAGATATGTTAACTGTACATTGGCTGCATAGTTACGCAGAAGGCACGTATAAGCAGGCGATGCAAATCCATACGACGCCTGCGGTTGACATTCGACGTGCGTCCTCTGCTATAGCCAACGGCGCGTAGTTCGCTGCAGCAATTCAGAGATATTTTCATTCACGCCAAGCCCAGCCTATATTCAATCAAGGCCGGGTGAGGTACGATGCAAATCACGCGCAGAGCACCACACAGCCAGGTTGCCTGCACGGACTTAGCGAGACATGTACCCGAACATTCCACTGTCATACTCACCATCAATTGGATCGCTGCATCCAGTCAAAGGATGATGAAAGCTGAAGTTTAAGCGTCATACATCGTGCTTATGTTTTAATTCACACCCTAGGCAGACGGTAGTGGTCCAGTACGCAGCGTGTCGCATGATACTGAAGTGATCCCGCTAAGTAAATGAAAATGTGGCGACCGGCTGCGTGTTTCTACACACCCACACGAAACGTCCATTACAAACTGCAACTAGCTCCCGGGCAGATACCCAAGACCAGACAAAAGCAACACGCACGCATCCTCGGCATGTGGCACCTCCATGACCTTTCCTCAGAACCTTCTGGCGCTACCGTTATCTCTACGTTGGATCCGACATGCTCTAATTATCACATCATAATTACCGTAAATCTCCCAAAAACACTAACTACGACACCATTCGGATCCTTCGAGTTGGCGAGAACGCAACTTGCGCCCCGTAATACAGCCAACACTTTTCAGCGTTTCACTGATTGAGTATTACGAGAACTCCCGTTGATATACATTCACATCGATAACGTTCTATTGGCGAACCACTCTAACGAGAAAAGCTTGGCTCATCGTTGCGCTGTTCTTGATCACTACGTGCAATGTTGTACAGAAATCAGCAGCGACGAGGGCGTCTTCGAGGGTGGTTGTCAGGCATCACATAAGCCGAACAGGAATCACGCTTCCGCCAGGTAAATATAGACCCACGTTAACTTTCCCGACGCTTGCCACGGCTGTCAGTCGCGCACTCACTCATTTTCGGTGGTGCATTCTTCAGCCCGCTGACATCTCAAGGCCTCTCACAGAATGTGTCAATTCGAAGCGTTAGTCCGTGGAACTCTGGACGAAAGCTAAAGTGGTTACCTCCAGTGGGCAAAAGCGATCCATATTGCCACTGAACCCAGTTCCGTTGAGTGTGCAAGCAATGTTCGTCTCATCCTCACTACTGACGCACTGGATGTCGCCGTTAGTGCAGTCTTTAAACATTCCACAAGCGGCGAGTACCAACAACTATCTGTTTTCTTCCAGAAGGTACAATTACCACACACAATTGACCAACATTTTAAGCGTGAACCACCATTTACTCGGCAATTCGCCAGTTTCAGCATTTTTTCCGGAAGAACGTTACTTCCTTGTGCAGACCGATCACAAGCATCTAACATCCATTTCTCAGGCCGAACAAGATCGGCATTGGTTTTTGCGATCAACCACGCGAAACATATTTCACAATTCACCACGGACCTCCAGTTGCTATGCGGTGAAATCAATACCCAAGCCGGTGGGTTGTCGCTTCGTGATGTCAACACAGTCCAAAGACCACTATTTTTGAGTTGGTTCAAAAAGCCCCCCAGCAGTGCAGTGAGCAAATGGAAAACATTGCCGTTTGTAGGTGCTCAAAATTGTCTACCGCCCCTTTATCAATACAAGCTGAAAACGTTCTGTGCCATGCCTCAACTGTCATGCCTGGACCCTATGCCCCCGTTTTATTGATGTGCTGTTTTTGAACAGTTTCATTATTAATTTCACCCTGGCAAGGGCCACACACTGAATCTGATTGCGCTGTTTTCCTTCTGTCCCCTATAAAAAGCCATGTTCTACTCTTCCACCAGCAATGTATTTCACATTAAAGTAGCGAAGTGCGCAAGCATATAACAACCGTACCCGGTGACGCCCCCAAACAGGTGTCAATATTTTACGCATCCATATCGACATCGCCGGCCCACTATCAACTTCCAACGATTATAATTATATACACGCTGCAAGCGACCATTATATCCGCTGTTATCCGTTCGTACATCTAAGGGCCGCTCCACAGGAGGAGCTGGCAAACATTCTCGAAACAGCGTTTCTGATTTTGGCATGCCATCCACAAACGCCACTGATCGGGGCACCCAGTTTCAGCCCTCCATTTCAAGTGAACTTACGAGGTTTTTTGATTGCCCACATGTAAACTTGCCGACCTACCACCCGTGCGTTAAAAGTTTTTGCGAGCGTTCCCACCTTCAAATAAAGCGCGGATAACATCCATTGAACTCAACAAAATAAATGAGCGTTCACCGCTTACTCTCCGCGGGATGCGGTACACTGTTAAAAACGACACTAGGTGCTACCTCTGATATGGTGTACAGTACCGTGCTAAATCTCTATTGGGAACTGACATTATTCTCAGCACACTCAAACCCGTGCACGGATTACATTTCGCGGTTATGCTGGCACATCTTCAAACTTCGTTTCTCACCAGTCCGCGAGAATTGGTGCTAGGGGAAGTTTTTCGGATTTACTCACCTGTAAAATTGCCTTAGTGCACGAAGATAACGTGAGTGAACGAATACAACCGTGGTACATCGAGCTCTTTCGATGTATTAAAGCATGACGATGAAATTGGATATTTTCTAGATGCTTCAGCGAAGGAAACGCATATCTGCTGGCCCACTGGAACTCGATTACACACAGCAGGAAGATGTGCTGCCCATTTCAATGCTGTCTCTGAGCAACGTCGCCCTAGTACCCGCAGTGTCACATCCGTATGGTTTTCAGACTACCTGTGCTATCCAACATTGCACGACACACTGAGAACTGATTGTATGCCGGTCAGAACATTCAAAACGTTACCATATGTAATACATTAATCGGACGTTTGGTCTTCTACGACAGTTTTTCTCCATGATTTTAATCAAACACGCTCCTTCGGGAGTACCTTATCGCAGACAGATAATCATCATGTTTGACGGTTTATTTTCGTACGTTCCCTTATATACTATTTGACTCACTACATCCGTAACTTTGTTTGGAAGCACGTTCTCCATTTTTCAATTTGACCGATCACCGGGACAAGAAACGACAGCATATGCGTACCGTCCTCATCTTATAATTTTTGGTTGAACTATCAGCTGATAAATTGATCACGCGGCGTAGTATTTTCAATTCACGCTTCTAGTGATCATCCAACACCCAACGCTCCGTTCCCTACGCCAAATGTGGAATTAATCACCTGACGCCGTCTGATTCTATCGTATGACACCATCCGGTTTTTAACGGGTTGTTTGTTGTAGACCCTCAAAATAATGCGCTGGTTCGTCCACAATGTAGCGAATGCGCCAGACAAAAATGTTAGTCTTTTTCTCGTGAACATCAACACGGAGACTTTTAGTCCCGAAAATAACGCGACTGTTCCCATTAACTGCGCGTAAGACAAATTAAAATACGGGTACCAAAAGCAGCCTTGCTTCGTTCCAACAAGTTGGGCGACAAGTAGAAAATTGCAAAACATTTTGTATGGTGTACAGCGACCAACAAACATTCTCAAATCAGACAACTGAGGGATAGTTACGGAAAATAATATCTGAGTTCACTAAGGCACCAATGAACGTGGCGGAAAAAAGCTGGAACGCACAAAATTAGCTAGGGTCACCTCTCGACTGTTCTGGACAGTTCCGCTCATTTTGATCGGATAAAATCGTTTTCCAGATCATGGAGGCGGTTTCGGGCTAAACAGTTGTACTTCCTAATAGTGACGCTTTGACCTTAGTGGACTTACACCCGTTACTGCTGGAATATCACCTACCTAAAATCTCTGTAACTGACAACTCCTGATGAGGACTACCAGCAATTTCAGTTAGTTGAGCGATTTGTTAACGGGTTTGAGGTTGGAGACCCGGCGCAATCAACTTACCACCCGCCCAGGGTCTAGAAACATGGATCAAGAGAAGTGAAGTGCACGAAACTGACCCTCAAAGTATTATGCCAATAACAGCCGTCATATAAGATCCGGCTGCCTCAGCTCGCACGCAGAAGTTTTTACCGCGCTAATCCTACTGATTATATGCTATTACCATGGGAGTCACCACTGAAGGCTCTGGTTTTTACACTAGGTCCGGACGATTCCCGGAGTCAACTTCGTTTTTAAGGTCTCAGCAGAAAACTCAGTCTGCCTAAACTTGTCTAGTTTTCTAATGATTTTGCCTAAAAAGAAGGCAGGTTCATCAGGCAGAGCCTTTGTTTCATAAGACCGTGTTGCTCGTTTGTCAGGGTATCATTACTAGTGAAACGAACTGCCAACTTGTGCCTGATAAGTCTTTTTAAACATTTTTTTCATCGTACGTGTGATGCTAACCGGACGATTGTTGTACGCCTCTTCCCCTGCATAACTCTGTGACTCGTGGTCACTGATGTCAGTTACCGCTCTGCAGGTAGTTTATCCCCTAGTTACACGATGAATAGATCGGCAAGAAGATATGCCAAGATTCCAACTACTTCTAGATGAATGCTATTCAGCCCCTCCGCATTGGTTATGTCTAACTGAAGTAATTGACCAAACATTTATCTGTCTTGGCCAATACCTGTGGCATTTCGGGTTGAAGACAAAGGTTTTATCTCATGGAAACTAGCCGGTATCTATAGTGGACACATTTCCAGAGAACAGCCATGGTCGTCCGTTTTCCACTCGTTCGTGGTAGCACGCATTCGCTGTTCATACCCAATACATCCATCAGCCACTCATGTTAATGTCTTGCGTGGATCTAACCTGAAGTGAACCCCCAGGCACTGCTTAGCCCATTCTGCCCGAACTTCTTCCAACGTCGACCTGCATTTCTTCTAGACTCTACAGACTTTGTCTTCAGTAAACCTATATTCAGGAAATCGCTGAAATCCACCCGTCAACTCGGTTGCTGTCAGTGCACCGCACTGGATGGTCTGAGCAACACTTGCCCTACTCTTTCACCACGAGAAATGAAGAGCCTTCCGATCTCATAGAGTAGGGTAATCTGTCAGATCCCTGATGATCGTTCTGATTCTCCCTCTTTCTTTCCATATCAGGCTTGGTCCGCATAGACCAGCTCCCCAAGATGTTGAACCCGCCTTTCAAAAAAGCCTCTTAGTACTCGTTTCCCCGCATAGCCCACAATGTTTATCGACAGCTATTGAGCTCTTTAACTTCCGGAACCAGCTGTGTGAGTTTGTAATGGCTTTTAATAAAGTGGCGCCAACTTCGGGTCTGCCAATGTCAGTCTGGTTTCCGGTGGCCAACAAACCGATTATGGCAGCCGTTCAACCGGACCATCGTTGTGTGAGCCGGCCCATGTGTTTCACTAATATTTTCGCATGGAATTAGCCCCCTCGGAGCATGCTCAGGCGCACCGAAATAATCTAATGAGAGGAAATTAACGGTTTGGTTTGATTCGTTCTTTTTGGAGTGCAATCAACTGTTCATACTCTACCCCAAAATTCACAGAACTTCTGTGTTAGCTCGTTAAAACACCATGATCGCCTATCCCCTGAGCAGGCAGACCGTAACCTGAAGTTATGATTTTACGCAGCCTTCAAACTCTCTCCTCGCATTGCCGGGTTATGAAATGAAACAGTTCACATCTACTCCGCCCGTACTGTCCGTCCGTACAATGGAAGTGATAATCTGGGCGGCGAAGAGTGGAGACACCAGCTTTCTCACTCAATCACGTTCCCATAATGGGGATTGTGTCTGTCTCCTGAAAAATGGCTATGAGCTCGCTCCACCTATTCCCCAAACCACGAGCATTCGTATAGACCACGCCCATTACTTCACCTGCGCATGTTGTTGGCACTAAACAAAGAGTACTCTCATTCGAAAATAACATCCCGTTGTCTTCTTTTTTTGTTGAAATGGACTATGCTTTTCATTGAGGATGCTGGTACGGCGCCCACTGACATACTGGCTTTCACAGCGATGAGACCCTTTTAAGGACACCACTACATAAGTGCGATAATCCCTTACTGGTGTTTCCGTCATCATCAATACATACGAAATTTCTTCTTAGTTGTCTTGCGTACGATCTCCCAAGCTCCAACCTTGGTGAGCCGTAGGTAAATAATTGCTTCCTGCCTACTGTCTTCTGGGTGGCTCTGTTTTTGTGCTTCTAAGCCTGGAAAAATCTTCCAGGAGAAACATAATAAAATTCCATGGAGACACCGCAGAGATGCTTCGTCTCTGGTCTCCATCTTTCACAAGGGGTTCTGGACCATCTTTGATCGTCATGTTCTTACTTCCTCCGATTAAAAGCTAGCACTTTCTTCAGGCCTTTTCTGCATCATCCTTACCCATTCTATCAACGTCAAATTTTCGGAGAATTCCAAGTAAATGACCAACACCTCACCACAGGGCCATAGGGTCATCTCTAATCATGAATGCTCCTCACACTTGGAAGAAATCGTAGTCGGTTTTCGATCCCTCCTTTTGTTCATAACGGACTCTTCCTTTAAGGAGTCTACTGTCAGAATAGCCGATGTCTTCCGCTGCCCAAACGAATCCACATACCTCTAGCTGAACACCCGCTTTCAATCCGACTAATGCTTAATATCCGAAACGGACGAGCTTCGTTGCACAATTGCCACGCGGTCGTCCAAACCCCCAGTAAAACCGGAATAAGTGGGTGACTGTCACACGGAGTTCAAAAAGACAACGACAACGTTTTGTTCTTTATTTTTCTATCTGTGATTCTCACGTCAAGCCTGGAAATGCCCACCGCATGTCCAGTTCGAAACTCTGATTCAAATACAGTCTGTAAGCTCTTTTACTGAGGTTGTTACACTGCGCATAGTATCACGCGCTGCATTCTTGACGGACGAGGCCGAACCGTTAAACAACGGATTTTAGGTTTAGGCACTGTCAAGTTAGCTACTTTCGGCACCGAACCGTTCTGGAGCAAAGCGTGGAAAAATAGCGACCAACGAATCCCAAACAAGATCTGTTCGAAGATTTCTTGGTACAATTTACCAAGCAATAAAATGTGTGAATAGAACCGCTACATACGTCTACTGCGTATGTCAGTATAAACAGTCAAATAATGCTGTTAGTGCACAAACTGGTTTCATAAAGGTGAATACATTACGAAATGTGCACACACCGCCACCACACTGGAGAGAGGAAGATTTTCTTGTGTAGAACATGTCAAATGAAGACAAGTGGCTCTGAGGCCTGTAGCAACATGTGTGAGTGAATAACTCCGGTCACATTGCCAAGGCAAGATAGATTTATGCATATGCGATTAAATACAGAATGTGGGCATCACAAACATCGCACAAAGTGATTCTAACAGGTTCGGCAACTGCATGCTGAAACAAACGCCATGAGTTCTCACCGCGACGGAACATCTGTTATTCCCGCAAAGGAACTCAGACATGTTCGTTTTTTTTCCGAAACTGACAAGCAAATTACAAACGGATGCTGTTACGTCACGAACCACTGTATTCATATATTGTCAAGAGAAATTTCAACTATACAGCAAGTAAGTAGCAGTAACCTTTCCTTATAGGAAACTGAACAAGACGAAGGTGGACACAGACTTTGAAAAACGGACATGAAGCAACTGATAGGGTTGACGATTAGCTACTTACATGGAATCACTCGGTTGAACTTTTTTCGTCAATGGTAACCGGAACGTTCAATCATTCTTCGACAGTGTCTGCGGAAGTATTTCAGTTAAGTAGTAGGATGATGCAACTTCCAATAGATTCCTAAAAGGGTCATAGTGTTCGACGTAAACACTATTTGACCGCGCTCACCTGAGCGTGTATCTTACATATGCGTTGAGAAATATACAATTATTGTCCTAATGGGAGATTTTTCTTCCACGTCCAAAGATGTACCGATGGCAGTGACCTTGTTGCAAGCCTATTTGTTTATTGCTGACTGCGTTGGCGTTTCTAATACCATTGCAATCTTCCTCTCAAACATTTATCTACGCTCAAATGTTTGAGCCAGTTCCAATACGGACAGGACCCCCATGTGGTCGAACGCACGACTCACGCCGCACGCTGGTCCACCGTCCGGCTATGTTATCTTTTGGTCTTGTTGTCCGTTCGCTTTCGCGTCGACTGCGTTTGTCAACCGATATACCCTTGTTTACTCATCGGCTTATTCTCAACCAAGCGTCTCCGGTTGGCTTGGCTGCGCAACTTTTAAATTCACACTCTGTAATCCATGAGCACAGATACTCGAAATTGTATGCAGGAAACAGCGTTCTCGCTTTCCACCACTGGCACATAAGACTTAGTGGAAGCTTCAACAAAAAAAGACTGAATGAAGACAACTGCCATGGTGATCAAATTCTCACGATACACATTAGTGTCGTCAAACGCCCAACACGAGCAGAAGTATCCGCGTACTAATTCATCTATTTGAAGTTTCCTTTACTGCTGGACGTGTGGATGGCAATTTACAGCGTTCGGTTGATCGCAAATCAATACTTCCGTTTATCAGTCTTCCTCCAGCTGCATACATATGTGGTTTGGTCAGCATGCTGTTTCATGAAACCAGATGCGTTCCTACTCGCAATAAACTACGGAGAAGATACAGGATGCTCTCAGAAAACTGTACTGTCAAATGGATTTACTGAGAGGCATGACGGGGTGAAGGAAAATGCAGGTCTCACACTGATGGTTTAAAAGCGAAATATTTTCCTCTTTTTGCCATCGAAGGTGATTACCTAGTCAGTAATATCCAGCACAAGCTGAATTCTGATCAAGCACGAAAATATTCAAGTAGGCGGTTGTGCTTACTTCAGAACACTGGGCAACCATTTTTCCATAATCCTGAAGGCGAGTTACCAAGCTCTTCTAGCTTTCATGTTGTGTGTCAGTTCACGTGCAGTTGCAGTAATAGCTACATAGGCAAAACAGATGGACAACTCCCACCGCTGGTGACTTAACATATCACGAAGTGGATGAGACAATGGTTGACGCATTGGCTTCAGCTTGGTGAACTGGCTGCTCAAACTCCAACGTGATCGATCGCTAAACAACTCATGATAACCTATTGCTCATTTTAAAAAGCTAACTCATTTAAAACATTTTTGCACAATCCGGGTAACAAGTCGCTCTTTGCAATGCAACGCTCATCCGAACTTATTAACACATATTTTGTTCATAAAACTGACGGAACCTATCGATTTGGGATGGTCCTGATCACTTAGTCCTAAATATATTCATAGGCGTCCAGTCACTGGTTGTCTCTGTTGGCACAACGGATAAACTCTGCACGCATCAAGTTCACGACTGATGGCAATGGACAAAATTTTATCACATTGCAGCATACGTCATCGCTTTGCTCGGATAAAGTGTGTAATGACCAGCGATCGTGTGTCTTCTCTAAGTGTCCCGGACTGCAACCGTTTTCCCGCTTGTTTGTTCTGTACGCATGATTCTGTGTACGCCTGCTATAGGAGGCCTGATATGAACTCAGTGCCACTTTCTTCAGTCGTGCAACTAATTGCACGCAGTAAACGTTTGTCCTTTTCCTAACGACTCATCTTCTATTCCATTCTTCAAGGTCGTTTAGCCCGAACCTTTTCGAGCGTTGTTTAACGCACTCGAAGGTTCCACGCACTTTTCGCTTGGCGCGCTTTTGAGTGCCGCCGAGTGGGCGGTAGCCCACCTCGCGCTTCTTTTCTTTCTTCTCTTGGTTGCTGCCGTTGGTCCCAGACTAGGCTAGAGCTAACTACTTATCATATTTCCAAACATTGCTGGAAATATACGGTTTGTTTCTAAACCCCACTGCGCTCTCTAGTTCGAAGCCCGTCTGGACTCCGTCCCGATTTCTTTGTCGGAAAGGCGTTTTAAATTGTTATTGAACGAGGGTCCGCGCATACCCACCTGTCCATTACAAGTTTTTGATGGAAACTTGGTGTTCAAAACACTGACAGCCAATAAACTCAGCTAAATAGACGGAGAATCTCAATGCAACAGCCGACTGGTCTCTCAGGTGATGCTTTTTACCAATGGTCTCTAAGTGCTAATTCGTAACGGATAGCACGGAGCTTCTAGAAGTCTTCAGGGTACAGTCATCATTCAGGGTGAATAACTGGCTCCAATCCTGGATGTCTTGTACGAGAATCATTTGACACTTTTAATTCAGTGAGTGGCGCCCTGTCATATAGGCCGGCATCGAGCCTTCAAAAGCTAAGAGGGACACTGTTCAATAGAAGATCTGAGGTAATGTTGCCCTTGTACGTTGTTGTCCTTGGCGGAAGGTTGATACGTACGAGCACACTTACGTTTTCTGTACGTATTGGTAACAAACACATACAGTGAAGCACATCATGAAACGCTTCCCGGTATGCGAGTAGAATTCTGGTTGATGGTACCGGCCGAATGTTTTGGTGTGCCTGTGTACCTCTACAGGTTTTTTGCACTGATACTCTATCACTCTCATTCTCACTCTTGTTTTTTGCACATTTCTCTTTCCTAGGATCTCACGAAACCGCAGTGCTTACGTGTGGCATTGGTAACTGTTCAGCAGGCACCAGACACCTGGTAATAAAGACCACACCGCTAAAACATTGAACATCACACTCATCACAGTGGAGTCTACCGGCAGGTGGAGAATGGTAATACTGACAATGGTAACCGTTGTAACATGAGTTACATTCTAGTGCTGCTGTTTGTGTGGAGATCGTGGGAAGTTAGTTCGTTCTGCTTACAACAACTAGACTCCACTTCAACGGTCAGTCTGAGGCCAGCCAGCGGTGAACAGAAAAGGTGAAGTAGCTGGACCTTGTAACGTTGCTCACGTCGCCAACACCATAAATCCCCAAATTGCATGGCGCTGAATTTGCAAAATAAGAGATGTGGGTCATACTCAGATATGACTTAAGGACGGTGGTTTGTTTCTGGGATGGCTTCAGTCTCATAGACTTCCCTTTCCCCCCAACGTGACTCGCCTGTGACGAGTTCCGTTTTCTTGTGACTTTGTTGCGCGATGGTTAACTACAGGGTCTCTGCTTGCTAAGGGTAATGCTTTTTACGGAATTTCGTCACGGCGTTGAGAGAAGGTGTCTTAAAGTAGTGTGTAAAAGTACCAATCAAACGCCTTCTAGTGTGATTACTTACAGAAATGTACTATGTTTGTAATCTTATGGTGAGATTATTGGAGTTTGTAAGTGGCCTTGAAGAGCATTGGGAACTCTCGAGTACTCAGGCACATTCGAGACATCGTCAAATCCACCATGGAGTTATGCAAGCATGTTTGTTGAAAAAATATGAACACGCGAGGCGATGTACTTTCTCTTCTTTTCACGAGCTGCTTAAAGGTCACTCGCCTGACGGGCTTAATCACTTAGCCGCTCGTTATGTTGCTTCTCTCATCACCAAAATCCCGCACGTCCTGTAAGCTAGAGAGTGGATGATCGGATTGCTGTCCATTCCCTCACGTTTATTACCGCCCCTCCGTCTTGCTTCCAACCTCTATTACTGATTGTCTGAAGGCGGTGTATACCGACAACCGCGGAATAGTCATGCTGATTCTTTGTTCTGTCTTCTTGCCAATACAAACTACTCTGGTAATCGAAATACGCCGTTACGACGCCCCGGTTCAGGGATTCACAGGTTTTTCGCCAGAACAAATGTTTTCCGCCCGCGCGGTTTCCCTCTCCCCTAGGCTTTCCGACATGGTTCTGTAGTTCAGTTCTGCATGGATCTCCGGCAACGTCGACATTGAAAAATGCCTCGTTGCTACTTTCTGTCCCCATTGGTATGGAACGCTGAGATGTTGAGTGCGTATGAAGTGAGGTGTTAAATAATAGCAATTTTCAGCTGCCTCGAACCTTGGGACCAAACGTCAGTTTGACGTAGAAGAAACTGGAGATTATAACTGAATACCATCATGATTCAAGATGATACTATAGGAACTGGGGTTTAATTGCAAAGAGACCAAGTGCATCGGGTTACTGTAAGTGTCAGTCTATGCAGAATGAGGTCGAGTATACGGCCGCTAGAAATAGTGAACACGAGAACGATATCTGCAAAAGAAGATTGAGTGATAATGTTAATACCACATACCGGTTCGGTAGCGACCAACGGACAGGGGTCAACGTAGTAGCAGCCATTTATCTAACGGCTTCTCGAGCGCATCTAGTGATCGTGCAACCACAGCCCTCTGTGACGACCCATTTTTGCAGAAAGGGAGATGTGCGCCGAAACTGTTTTTCCTGCATTCCAGACAACAGCCTTGGATGACTGGCGAATGTCGGTGGTCCCCAACGCTGACAGATTCAGCAAGCTGAAACAGTGAACTGTTGAGGTGACTGGGTGCCCTCAGTAATTTGAAAGTCGTTATTCACTGGCTCTTTAGTTGTCTACACTCTAATGGGAACGGCTCCAATATGGGCATGTGCTGTCCGTACGAAAGAATATTCAAGCCTCCCACTCAGTCAGTGGCTCTTCACTGCACAGTCCTAAGTAAAGCCGTGTCACTCTTCAAGTATGGAGCGCGTGTGTTGATACTGACTTCCAGCAACAACCCAACTAACGTACAGAATGGCCTAGTAAAATGGGAAATTACAAGATGCTCTGCCTAGTATTGTCAAACGGTTTATGACGTTTTTTGGTCAAGGCAGAAGTTCTTACACTCAAGATGACGTCACCTCTCACTATTAGCCTAAAATTTCGCTCAGAAGTGATTGCAGATAACGCGATCTCCTAAGTGATGCCCTCTAGAACCACAATACCGGATACGCTTGGTTTCCGGTTTTGCTGTGTCAAACCGCGACCGATTATCCGCCGTCCAGCAAGAAAGTATCTGGACGTCCTTGGAAATACATCCGCATTCTGTGTGGATCCAAAAATTGGTCATACTATCAGGTTCTCTGCGTGCGTGATAGAAGACGAATTACTACTGGCTGTCGGGGTTCAATCACGATGACCTTAAATAACAGTGTGCTCAATAGGGAACTCTGTCAGATTTTGGTATGTGAGGAGAGGGGCATAAAGTTCCCCGTCGACTCACACATTGTATTTCCAAGTTGTCAGGCATTGTTGCAAACCCAATTGCACTGGCTTCCGCAGACACAATAATTGAAGTTTCTGTAGAAGAATGTGATGATTCACATTGTCCAATTCCCTCGTAGAATCTACATGCGCAGCGTCCACGTGGAATACTTCAACTGTTTTCCATGTGAAGGGATAATTCTCGAAGAACAAGTTCTTCTCGCATGAGCAATCTCTTTTGAAGCCATGCCCTTCCGACGTCAAAAGACAGTACGCATCCGGATACTTCTGTATTCAATCGTTTAGAATGTTTTCCACGAGTTAGAGACACATGATGCTAGGGTTACCAGACGGAGGTCGTCAACGTCAGTACAACCAACACGTTTTTGAAGTGGTGATATGACGCCGTGTTTACACGGTTCCAGAATTTAGCCAGTAAACTGGGAATGATGAATTGGGTGGGGTGATATTTCCTCCAGTATATCTGCACAATTCTTCGGCACAGATTCCTGTATATCATATAGACCGGACGATATAACCGCCCTGGGATGAAATAACTCGCTTAACACGTTGATATTAATGAAGTCGGTAATAACCCCATCAATTAGGCTACTAATCTTTTTCATATTTGTAGGTTTCGCATCTACTTTGCTACCGGATATCACGACATACTTGGCACACAGAACATCTGCAGTCTCAAAGCTCTCGTTTGAGAGCAAATTGACGCCATAAAGACTGGTACAGCAATCCTAGATTTGGTTGAGGACGCTATGTGACCAAAGAAGTTTTCGATGTGGTCAATGAACCATTGCGCCAGGCTTAGTTGATGAATTCCGCTGTCGGACCTCGTGATGACTACTCACTTTTAAGCACCGTGATACGTCCGGCAGAAAGGGTTCGTCTCCCACAAATTGGAAAGTATACCACAAAGATTTCTTCCCTTGTGTGAGCCTCTTATATGGTAACTTCCTCCACAACATGTGGTGTACTTCGTAAGTTCGGTAAAGCGGAATGTTACCGGGAATCGCACTAGTCAGATGCGACGGAGAGTTCTTTTAGTGTAGTACATCGAGCTAGATCGTGTATCGATGATAATTTGACAGTGAAAGGATAATCCATCATCTCGATGAAGCCTAGTTTTCAAAAGTTTCGGCGTGTCAATTTTTTGAGGCGGATGATAGTAACGCCTTAGGTAGGATAATAGGAGACCGACACTTGATCAGTTGCATCAACTGGAGTGCAAATTTCGACTGTATCCAACATGGAACTTTCTTTGGTCAGCAGATCTCATCGGGACGGTTCAGAACCCCTCTCACCATCCTGGGCGTTGGTTCACATTTTTGCCGGAGTCAACTACCAGCGTGAGATTGTAGAATTCTGTAGCATCAGAACCAGGAAACAATGCCGGCAGTGAAGTCGATATTCGGGAGTTTAACCTAAAGTTGTGAGGACTGCAAGTCACATGGTTGTCGCATGTCGGATCGCGCTCTGCGCCCTCCCGTTTCGATTTCATAATAATGACATATTTCTCAACGCATTTGCACCAAACATGCTCGAATGTGCGCGATCATGACAGATAATTACAGACGTTACAAATCAACAGATGGTTACATTATAAGATAAACATGAAGTCTGCTGACAAAGAAAGCATAATCAGAGAGAAATGGGTTGCGGTTTACGAAAGTTTGATGCACGCACCAGGAAAAGAAATAGTTCGCTTGTTCCACAGATTCAGTTCAAAAGATGAGATGTTACACTAATTTTTCTTATACAAGGTTATGTAGGGACGATGTTTCAAATATTTCAAGGTCATGCCGAAATACGTGCCAACGCATCTTCGAAAGATTCCGCCGCTATTTGACGTAATAAGCCACGGGAAAATGCTTCAATGAGTCGGCTTGGCACGAGGGAGTACGGGAATTTCCAAAATCCGGCGAAGAATTGAGCAAACTCCAGCGCAGGACTTCTTCGATTGTTCGAAAACGTCAAAAAGTTGAAACTCTCGCGAACTGCTCGGTCAATACGGGGTTTCTAACGTCCATTCATCGCGGAAATTTTCCTCGCATAACAGATGTTTTCAAGAGTGAGAAAAGAACACAATCTTACGTGTTAAATGGGGAAATGCGGAGTGATCACATGTAATATGATAAATAATGTATATATAATATTTTCTTGACAAAAACTTCACGCGATATAAATGTTTTCTTTTCCTTTCAATAAAGTATATAATATCGGCAAGTGAGTGTTACAATATCCACGATTATTGGGATAATTAGCAGCTACTTCTAGAATGATTATCACGTGATAATCAAAATTCCATACGAAGTTTTGACATTAGTTTGTTTTATAAGGTCAATGTTTAAGCTAGAATCTATATTTCATAACACAAAACGGTTTAATAGTGGTTAACAAGTAGGGTTTGAGGCAGGGAAGACAGCACGAGATATGAATTGAGGTTTCAATGCACTTATGTGAGGTAAACGTGGAGCAGCATTTTTTCAGTTTTCTTTGGAGAGTTTTTGTATGCTAGTCAAATAAACCGTCAATATCGGATACCAACAACTATAGCCTGATGGTTTATCAGGGTGAATAGGTTATTACGAATGGGCATACATATAATATGTGAGTCATAATCCTGTTTTTTCCTGTTTTTGTTCTAAGTAAGTAGGAACGGGTATGTATGTTACATGTAGCTGATGGCTAAATGTTCTCCGGACCACATTCAAAAGGACATCAGAAAGTACACAGAGTTTGAAGGGTAGACATTATTTGTTACAAGTAAGTACTTTGTAGGCTACCCCACCGTCAGACAGGAAGACTCGGGGTGATTAGGGTAACCGGAAACGATTCGTTAAGCGTCAACAAAGTGGTGTCCGAGGTTAGTGGAGCACGTAAGTCTTAGGTAATAAAAGTGGCTGAACCGCCACCTTTGCTCGATATCCGATCGTTTCGCAACACAGCACATCGGCAGATATCCAGTATCTGGTTAAATATATAGTTATTCGGCCTGCTTTCTATGACGATAATGTCAGGCGCTTTGGACTGCGTTAAGTGACTCGGGTGTTTAACTCTGTTTCGCAGAGACAAGACGTTCGTAAACATTCATCAACAACTGAATGCATGTATGTGCGTCCCCTATCTCCCGGTGCCCACTGAGTCAGCGTGTTTTTGTTGATGTATCTCGATCTAAGCTAGCTCAAACAGGGCTGGCTTCTGAACGTTTCTTATTATCCGGTAGCGGGGTTTGGTGTAGGGGCCTCAGGATGAGGTAATTATAAGTGAGCCCATCGCCATGCGCCATGTCTCTGTTGCCTGGTGAGGTCCCAGCCCGATCAGCCCGATAACCTGCACCGCATGAATCAACCCGGAAGGTACCCCTGTACAAGTGATCGTGCGCCCCGGACTGGGCCGGTCGGAATAGGTCCCCTGTGACACCACTCCTGGAGCACAACCGGTAGCAAGTGTCTGTTGGGAAACCGAAATCTCAGTAGTGTCAGCCGAAGAATGGACTTAAACCGACAGGCTACGGAAGGCGCTCAGTCGACCAAGCGGCGCACTTCTACACACTTAGATTCAGTTTACCGCGAATGTAATTTTACCGACTGATGACACATTTATCAATGAGTAATTTGTCGGTGCTCTGTGGTTCAGACACACGACGTACAGTCAGGCCACATGTTCGATTGTAGCTGATAGGTTTCCGCTCTGGACCTGCTATTCTGATACTCCTCAAGCAATCGGGTCGAACCATTATTCAGGGCCACGCGATTTTGACGGTTGGCGTGTAGTTAGTAACATATACTCAACATCTTGTAGGTGACATGGAGTGACTCGAATACGCAGTGGACTTGTGTTCTGATCAGGCTTGTGTAATCTGCAGAGTACGTGGGACACACTTATGTGTAGCTCCCATTGTCCACGTCTCTCGCGGTCGTATGCTTTTCCTCGCAACGACAACGCGGCCATATCGAATATATTAGGACTGCTTCTACAATTCCTGATTTCCACTTTGCGTGTAAATCCAATTTTGAATGAAACTCCTGTGACGTCATCGTGATCCTGTTGTTGTTAATTTTTGTTATCCTGAGCGCCAAACTTCATAATTTTCGTCACCGTTCAACACACTGGTCGTGATGGTTATAACGTGAACAGACACTTAGTTTTCAATCGTCCTGATCTCACGTATTGTCCCTATGATGTAGAGCTTCTGATAGCCCTAAAGTTTGCTGTCGTAAATCTGCACTCTCACTGGTCACCGTTGTTCGCGTGTTATAACTGAACTACGTGCGTGGAGTCCAGCGGCATGAGTGGATCGGAAACATCCACGGTTGTGACCAACTCGGCTTCCGTATCACCATTCAGAAAGGCATGAAATGCCGGAAATACCCACACTTGTACTCTTTCAAGTGTGTTGGCCCCAAGAGGATCGTCACATCTAGCTTACTTCTTCGTCAATGCCCTTTATTTGTGCAACCTGCCTTTTCAGAGAAAGCTGCAGTTCATGTGAACCCGTATCCGTTGTATTACTCGCCACCGCCAGCAAACAAAAACAAAGCGCATTCACCTAAGGCCGCAAGGCATCGAAAAATATTGTCGTGTTGCCCATATCCAGAACATAAAAGGCACTGGATGAAACACAGCAGACTACCCGATATGAATTGCGAGCTTTGGTCGTCAAACAAATATATGGTGCTCACCGATCCTGGTGTGAGGGTCGCTAGAAAGGCAGTGTGATTGCTTATTCCTCAAATTGGGAAGAACACCAATGCTTGAAGCACTGGGTACACCGTCAGGGTGGGAGTTTTTTTCTGAGGATAGGTTTTGATCACATCCTTCCAACGTAGAGAGGCAGAAACAATGTTAAACACGTCCCCCAAGGAGCTCAGCAAACCTGGATTCTGCCGGCAAGCCTCGTTCCCCATTAATAAAAGTCACTCAGACTTCTGGCGATGTCATCAGTGGGGCGGAACACATAGAATGGAGGCAACGGCAAAAGTGAGGAAAACCAGAGAGTTTTTCACTTGATGGCTCTTTGCAACCGCGGCGGAAGCGCGTCCACATTGCTAGGATGAAGTAAGACATCAACGTTGGCTCCAAGCTAGAAGCAACAGCAAAAGTCCTAATCCCCGCTGTTAAACGGAGAACACCGTCCCACAAAATATCCCCCGACGAGCATTTAACCGTAAAAGAAGTTGTCAACCTCAATCACTTAAATAGCTGAACATTCGCGGAAATGCGTGCGTCTGGAGATTCAGTCCACAACGGTGGTACAAACCTTTACTTTACTCCCTCGACTCAAAATCTTCCATTCCCGAAGATCCACGTTACGAACCACTTTGGTTACAAAAATCCTAATCATCTGAGTCTGCTGGAGTCAATTCCGGCATTGAAAAAGGAGCACACCTGGCTCGCTTGAACCATATATTCTTCAAGTGGACTGAGATCCTCTCTTACTAAGACTTCTTCCAAATTAAAATTGTGCCTGAATTTCTGCGAGTGCATCACTATGGACAACCATTTAACAGTTTGGATAACGGAGGCGGTAGGGAAGTCCTCAAACTTGGATCAACCGAAACGAATTAGGCTTCAACCACGACGCCTCATAATTGCTCAAGCTGGGACAAATCAACCGCAGCCTTCCAGGATGTGGCGCGAAACTCAGTCGCTGTTTGCATATTCTGCGTCACTGCCGCAGGTCCTCTGTGAAGCTCATCTTCTTACTGGTCCATCTCATTATGTACACATCCAAGTGAGAACGTAGACCTCAAGTACGTGTAAGCTAACTGTGTGAATCTTTCAGAAGGACTACCGGAAACCAGACAGTTGGCCCACGACATTATTCCCCACCCTCTTACTTTCACAGGAAGCTGGCTTTCTGCGAATAGCAATGGCAGCGAGTTGCATGTTCGGGGTTATTCACTGTAGTGAACGGACTCCTGTCATGCACACGTGAGCAGTTCTGCAGTCTTTCTAAACTAAAAGCTTCCGGCGTCGGTTGTCTTTGGGGAATTTATCTCCTAGAAAAGTTGAAGGCGCTCTGGCTCACGTTCCAGCTCCAGATCATGGCGCAGTTCTTGTCGTCACGAAATATCACTCATTGTTATGCCGCGAAGCATAAAAAGCCATTTTGGCCGTTGCTTATTATAAGGACTATGAGCTCGGATTTCCGAAGTCCCTTTCAGTGTTGATCCGTGAGAAAGGCCGGATACATCAGGTCAAGCAACGCACGGAGCATCCTCCAAGCTGGAGGCTTTTCTTACACGACCTGCTTATTACGATTAAAGCTCACCTGACAGATAGAGCAGTCACTAAATCACTTCTGGAACATGGCGGCTGCGTGCAACATGTTTATGATTTCCATCTTCTGCTGGCTCCGAGAAAACCCAAATGTTTTCCGAGTCATACGAAACAGGCGGAAACGAAAAATTTACCAACGCACCCAACAGGCACAGAAGAAATATCTTGCGGGTGGCCCACAAAAATTAGAGCTTTCTACATAAATACACGTTTCACCAGGGAATGAACAGAACTCCCGCGTTCCTCTTGTGGCTACCGGACGGAGAGACGTCCTTCAAGCCTTCTAAGAGGGAGGATAGGACGATACCTGCTAACTGTTCACCTGTCAACCTGACGAGTACTGTATTTAGATTTCATCAACAAGCTGGCAGAAGAAAGGATCGGAACTAATTCATCAATATTTGTGCCCATTATTTCAGTCCAACGTGGCATCGGGCACTGATATTCATGTATCATAACTCTCCTGAATACGAAGGAGAACTGGGTGAAAGCAGTGAGTCAGGGTCATGCCGTGAATGCAGTTTTCATTGACTGTAGCAAGGCCTTTGACAAGGTACCATATCAGAGACTGTGAATGAGACCGCTCGCCTTTGGACTGAGTGGAATGGTTTTATGATGGATGCTTGCGTTTTTGAGAGGACAGGGAGCAGTGTGTCAATGTAGGAACGGATATTCTGTCCGAGATGCTGTGATGAACGAGGTGTCACAAGGTTCGATTTTGGGGCCATTCATTTCCACGATTTCTATCAGTGAACTTTCAGATATTCTAGAAGAGCCTTCACTGAAGTCTGCGGATAGCCCCAAGGTGTGGTGGTATGGTGTATAATTCAGGAAGCTCGTAGATCCTGCAAACAGCCGTCAGTCAGCCTTGGATGTGATGAAAAAGCGGCTAAGGTCAATAAACAATGGAAACTGCACAGTCTGTCGCACCGGCACTTATGCTACTGCCACATTCACGTAAGCACTAAAGGAAATGCAGCTGCCTGTTGAGACTCAGCTGGTGGACTTCAATCTCATTACATTTGGCGACCTCAAGGTAGCAAGCAACGGCAACAGGCTGCCAACAAAGGTAGCCGTGTGCTGTGCATGGTTCATCGAGCCTGAGGTAAGGTATGTTTTGTAAGCTGCTTATTACGTTTACTTGGCAGTGGATTCGCACAAAGTATCTCACAGCAGGTGAACAGAACACACGTCAACAGGACACATAGGACGAACAAAAAAGCTGAAGCCGGAATCCTTCAGGGGCCAGCAAGAACAACGACCACTGCGTATCATCCTTTGTCAAACATTTCAGTCGGATGGTTTCATCGTTAACTAAAAGCATGCTTGATGGCAACATTCGGCAGATGGCAAATGGTCTGATCGCTTACTCATTCTTCTTCTTGGCTTGCGAACCACTGTAAAGTAAGACGTTGGATGCACCTCGACAGAGCTCGTTTATGGTTGTACATTACGTATTCCTGGAGAATTTCTCTCTCAATCCATGGTATCTCTGACTCCTGATGCGATTTACGTCACGCGTCTAAAGAATCACATGCGGCATGTTCAACCTTCACCTCCACGGAAAACGTTGCGCCAAGAACAAATTCACCGTGATCTGCGTACTTGCCCTTTTGTTTTCATTCGCGTTGGCTCGCCTAAGTCACCTCTGCAGCCACCGTATGATGTTTGACACCAGTAACCGTGCCCATTGTCCCGCTTCCTCAACCGAAGGTTTATACATCATACGCCCGTTCTGGACAAACTGCTTGATGGCCAACTTTCTATAAAGATGATCATTATTGACTCAATATCTGTTTCCTTGGTCATCTGGCGCGTTTTTCCCAACGTTCCGAGGAAAGTTACATTTTTGCTTCCCTGTAACACACATTTCTTCATACCCGTTACGTCCAATTCCCATATGAACCACTTGTTCGTTGCTTGAATCAATGCACACTCCGCCTCTGAGCACCTTGACTTCTGCCGACGCGTGGTCGTTGTTAACGTGAGACAACTGTGGCAACAGTCTGAGTAGTGGGCTGGAGGAACTGAATTTGCCGAAGTTTCTTCGCTATTCAAGGAGAGCTTCCCTTCTAACTGTTACTGCAGTTTGTTCTGTGACATCGTCGCTTCGTTTTCTTGGTTCCACTACAGTAGCGACCAGCGG